>JAOCPS010215644.1:0-13874 GCA_025505425.1 Graphium colonna
CACACACACACACACACACACACACACACACACACACACACACACACATATATTACAGATATATGATGACTATAGTAGAAGCCTAAACAATTCATGTTCAATTCATTAAAAATATTTTAGTATGTATTTCACTAGTAAACATTATATTATTTTAAGTAAATATTACATATCGATACCTTAATCAGCAAATCATCCATCTCCACTTGTGTCAAAACTTGGAGTTCGGAAAGACATGATTTGCAAAAGGTTAAAACCTTATGGTATCATAATTCTTTAAATAAGTTTCTCTATACGATGAATTTGACTCTATTTTATACTTAGCCTGTTGGGGAGCTATCTGTTTCTCACGACAACAGCACAGTAGTCACGATTCTCAGCATTGAGAGACCGATTGATTGAATTGGATCAAACAAAAAGTGCTGCATAAAATTTGTTGCGGTTTTCACAGTTCTATTGGCTTAGATCTAATAACAGTATAAGTAGTTTTTTATAGATTTGCCACTAACATCTATTTTACCATTAAAAAATAATTGTTTTAAAATCGATAGAGTAAAACCTTAGCTTAATTTCGATAATGAAATCAAACCAGGGTCGTTGTCGCATTGGAGAACTCTTTAACAGCTAAGGGAATTAATTTAATATTTTACTTTGAAATTTACCTTCAAACTCATTTTACTACATTTATATGCTTAAGCCGGAATCTTCTTCGCAGGAGAAACTCTTCAAGTTATACTTTTATTTCTACGACATTTTCACTACAACCTAATGCTAAGGGTAGTGCTAGTTATTTGAGAGTGGGATTTGGGAGTAACTACTCCGGAACTGCAGAGTAAAAGATTATGTAAGGCTTTAGTATAATCATATTTCAGCACTCAAGCTAAACTAACATAATCGTGATGCATCCTCCTGCTCTGGAAAATTTTCAATGTTTCAAGCTAAAATTTTATATTGAATGATGTCTGAATTACGTATAAGATCATGAAAAATGATATTAAATTAAATCATTAATATTTTTTTAAATATATACACAAAATAATAGTATTTTATTATGTGGGATTTGAAACTTTGAGTAACAACAGAACTTTAATTAATAAAAAAAGATATTTGTTCACAATTTTCTTCCTTTATAATTTTATTTAAGGAGGTAGAGCATGATTTCTTTCATGCAGCTTTTGCTATTTTGGGTCTGTGCTCACTTGGGAAAGTACCACCGCCCTTCACAGAATCTGCATAATATATGCATTTAATACAAATTCCCAGGCTGGCAACGCACACGCAACTCTTGTGTCGGATGTTGTGTGTGTATGTGTGTGCATGGGTGACGAGATCATTTAATATCTGGTGAACTATCTACTCGTTTGTCATACTTCTCATAAAAAGTGTTCCTCATTGCGCAAAGAATCTATTAAGTTCTTTTGTATCTTCAAAACCACATTATATTAAAAATGCAAAATTAGGTTACCAAATTTTGATTTTATTACTGTTTATTGACTCAAATATTTTGTGGTTTGAGTTTGTTGTATTTTCATGGTGCTGCGTACATGTAACAGATATTACAACTTGAGTTTACTCTGATCAAAAGATTTCTATTTAGTCATAAAATCTGTAGCCTCATGATATCACTTGCACAGAAATTACCTCTTGCAATCTGTTAACGTTTACCATTCTAAGAAAAACTGTCACACTGAACATCACATATCGAAGCTATATGTTGAGATTTTCATGCATTAAAAATACTAAAATAGCAAATAATAAATAGGGTGTTCGGGTAGGAGGATGAAATATATTACCGACTTATTCCCATACCTAATCAGTATAAAAAATACTTTAAAATAAGAAATAACTTAACGTTTCTGAGGAGTAGGATTTCTAACGACATGATACGATATTTTTATATATTAGATTGTTCGTCCGCGATTAACCAGTGCGTTATGAATTCACATATTTTAAATGTATCAGTGTTTTGTTGTCTCTTGTGAGAGTAATTTTATCACTCTACAACTCTAACGATTTTTATTTCTAAATATTTTTTTTCTATTCATGAAAATGAAATTGAGGACAAAAATCTTTGTAAATTCACACCGTAAAAATTGGCCATATTGACACTGATTATGGAGTCAGTACTGATCAATGCAGCCAACATATTTCAAAAACATTAAGTTTTCGAAAAAAAAACTTTGTAATTTCTACACAGTTCCGCCATCGTGACATTTTACTAGTAAATATTACTAATTGCATTTAAATTTAAACCAATTTAACTTATGTATAATTTTTTATAAAAGCAAGATTTTTGTATTTATATAAGAAAAGTGTATCTAACCCCTAAAATAAAGTCGATCGCTACGCCATCTTTTGCATACGTGTTGTAGTTAGTCAGTGGCACACAAGGAGCCCAGCGAACGGGCGACGCGTTAGCGATCCCACGTTAGTAATAGCGATGCTTCACAGAAATTACGATCTTTTTTTTTTATTTCTCAAAAACTAGGCGATTCCCCAAAAAAATTGCTATACTTAAAGCTAAATTATTATTAAATATCGAACTAGACATAATAATCTAATTTTGTTTCTGGGACTTAAGTGAAAATTAGACATTTTAAATTAAACAACTTTACGGATTTTATCGCGGTTTTTTTTTCAATTTTATTACCCGAGTCCTACCCATTACCACGAACGTTGGGTAATAAAATTAAAAAAATAAAACCACTATAAAGTCCGTAAAGCTGTTTATATTTTTTGAAAATTTACTATTTCTAAGTGTGTTCCGCAAGAAGATACACTCGTCGCCCCTTCGTTCCACAAGTACACAAGTTTTCGTCCACGTCTCACTCAGGACCTCCTACGCGAACTTCTTGCTCCGCGCTTTTAATTTGCGCTCTAGGGGTTGAGCAGACTAATACCACGTGGGATCGAAGTGCCGAGAAAGTATATCCGTGACATACTCGTTGACGGCAAACTAACAATTTTGAACTCTGTAGCATTTGGTTTAGCGCATTCCGTAATGCGCAGCACACAGCGCGGTACGGAAAAAGCTTTTCAATTGAAATCGGAAACAACATTTGACCGAAAGTGAAAAATAATGACACAAATGTCTTCTAACCGTGTTGAATGGCAAATAAGCAAATGGTCAGTAAATAGTTATTTTTAATAGATAATCAACCATAGTGTTTGTGCAGCATTATGAAAAAAGTTAAGAAGTATACTGTGTTTATGAAAAAAAATATATACGAATATATGCCAACGATTTATCGAAAACAATGGCGAATACGTACTAAACATCTTTATATTTTTCCTTTCACAGGAACATATTTTTTAATCCATTTTTAATTAAAAATAATAACAAGTAAATATAACGCGACCTTGTTTTCTACAATATCCACGCTCCGTACAAATTACAAAATTTATATTTATTTTTTTCTTGGAAACTAATAATTTGAACCGAATTTTGCTTTCATTGTCTCATTAATTAAATTTTTCTCTTAATTAAAAGTATTTGCAAGTAAAAATCGTAATAGTTGTAGAGTGATAAAATTACCATAATAAGATAAGAAAGAAATAAATTTTTTAAAGTTTTTGCTGAACTTCAACGGCTGCGCTCAAGGGAAGTGCCACTTCCCTTTATAAAGTCGGCATAAAATGAAGTATGCATGACTTTTGGGGACGTTGGATAGCCATGTCTACCTTTCTCTTTTCCCACTCCTTTTTCCTCCAAATCCTTAATCCCGGCGTATCCTTCTCGATAAGCCTATTTTATCCAATTTCCTAGATAAACAACGCACTCGTGGCTCTCCGGATGTTGCCAGTATCTATGGGCGATGGGACCACTTACCATCAGGTGAACCGTCTGCTCGTTTGTCACCTTTACCACGAAAAAAACATGTTTTTTTTACTTCAAAATAATGTAAGGAAAGAAGTTGTTTCATGTTAACAAATATAATTAATTAATTGATACAGAACAAAACTCAAACGGCACAACTAATTGTGGACGGTTTGGATATAAACCAATAATATACGGAGTTTTCAATTCAGTTGCTAAATACAGCTATAGGTATTTAGGATTTGAAACCTAAATTTTTAGGATTTAGGTCTAGGCTATAGGACTGTAATTAAAACAAAGCAAGATTTCTTTAAATGATTTTTATAGTTCAACTTAGTATAAATATTAAATAATGATCTTCGCAAGCAGAGTGTAGATTTAGTGATGATGGACGGGAACGGCATGAGCAGCATGACCTTGACGATGAACGATGGCATTGAATCTGCAAAAAAGTTATAAATCAAATTAAATGTTATTAAAGTTAATTAAAAAAAAGATATAAACCGCAAACTGAATCTGTTACCCGTTGTGCGCATCAGCAGTGTACTCAACAGTCCTGATAGTGCCATCAGATTCATGTAGGCTGTAGGCACCACGGACTGCGTCGCCTTCACGGGCCTCGTGCTGGGATTTGATGTCACCGGTGTGGGGGTCAGCTACGGAGTACTCGAACGAATAGTGTGGGGGTGACTATGGAATTATAAAGGAAAAATATAAGTAAAAAGCTTATCAAGCATGTAAAGTTTCAATTATTGTTAATATTAGTAGGTGATAACCTACGTAGTAATCTTGCTGGTGGGCATGGTATCCTGAATGAACAATCGGTTGATGTTGGACGACCACGGCGGGTGCAGCAATGTGTCCCAAACCATTTCTATATCCATAGCCTGAATGATGTTGTCCTGTGGCCAAGGCCAAAATAGCAGCGGCAGCAATTACCTTTAAGAATATAAATATTCATTTAAATAATTATAACCTAATGCAAGATAATTTTCATTGCCATATTTATGTCTCTAATATGGTACTATACCTTAACGAACATGGTTGAATTGTTGATTCTTTTAGATGTAAGAAAAAAATGATATCAAATAAAAAAAAATCTACCTTTTATAGTAAAGTAACAGGATTAAAATATCGACAGTAATTTAAACCGGTTAACTACATTAGGCGCATTCGATATATCAGTAGCGCAATTGTGTAAGGTCTTGATTTAAATCTCACGGGGACATATAAGGAATTTAATTTACACATGTTTCCGTATATTGACTTGTAATTACGAAAAAAATTACTACTTTTATTGAATAAATGAATGTTATTTGCCATGGAAAATTAAAAACCAATCTCACATGCCTTAGAAGTAATATATTTTTCAGTTGTGTTGTTTTAAAAAACAAACAGGAGCAAATTTTTGATAATTTTATGGGAAGTACAATAGTTAAAATAAAACAAAATATTTTTAATTTCGTTTAAAAATTACGGAAAAAACAAAAGTAATAAATTATCTAAAGAACTGATCTTTTAAAGAACGAACTTCTTACCTCGAAGTGGGTTAATTGAGACTGATATATGTTGTAACTTTGAAAGCCCATCGAAACAAAAATAACAAGATATCGTTAATTTTTGAAGTTTTCAAGTTTGATAAATTGCTCAAGGTGCTAAAGGTGAAAAATATCAATTGAACCTAATTTTTTTTTCGGAATTAGCATTTTATGATACTATTCTCAGAAAAGGATGCGTCTTTTAATTTTTTAAAATTTCACTTATACTAGAGGTTGGTTGAAATTCGGTTATTTTGATGTAATTTTAGTATGTTATTAAGGACAATAGCAGAATTATACGCGAGTAAATTTGCGAGTGTCCACTAATGCAACTTATATGAAATATAAAAAAAAACATTTTTGATTTTTATAAAATGTAACATTCGTTTACAAAATCGTGTTAAAATTGTAAAAATAAGACATTTCATTTTGAGTATTTTATACATCCATATAATATTTCGACAGAGTTGCCACTCAACAGATTAAGCATTGAAAATAAAACCATAAATTCTTCAATTGAATTGACTCTACACATCTCTACACTCTACACACTAAATTTTTGAACCAATTTCGTAACAGAAAAAATCATCAAATTAAATAAAAAAATATCCATCACCCAATAATTTACGTGAATTATTAATTTTAATTAATTTAATATCAGTTAAATCAAAACCTAAAAAAAATATAATGCAAGCTCTGTAGGAATAATAAAATAATGACATTTTTTTTACTACTTTCTATCTCATTATTCTCTATACACCATTATAGATTATATAATTATAATATATTACTTTTCTTTATGATTTACACATACAGGTTTTCTAAGTTTTCTAGAATATGTAATAACACATTTTTATTATTCAGCTGTTTCACATCTTTACATAGCTCAGAATATACAAGATTAAATGTTATAAATGTTTGAGTAAATAACATTTGTTTGTCGTTGTTTTAATTTTTAGGCATAATTCCAAGTTCTTAACAATTAGAAGACTTCCCAGTTTACTGTTGTTTCATGCTTGAAAAAGATTTTGCGCATATATAAGTAGAACCGAAAAGAGAAATAAGATGTAACGCGAGTATTATCAGCTGATCGCAAGAGTCATGAATACGATTCATTCTCGAAAGACATCGAAAAATATAGCATAAACAATAAACTAGCTAGCTTAATTTCAGGGAAAATTACAAATATCGACTTCAAACGACTTTTGATTGTTCTTTCTAGGCATACATTCTCCGTTATTTTGATTTTAAAAAGTAAACCACTGAAGCGATATTTCTAAAAAAATATATGGAAACATTTCTGAATTGAAAACCTCCTCCATTGTTAAAAAGTCGGTTAAAAATAAAATGATTGCAACGTCTCAAAATTATAATTTATAACAGTCATATAAAATTGTACGAATTTCCTTGCATTAACGTATTTAACTTTATTACACTTATTATATGTTTATATAATTTGAATTTTATATGTTTATAAAAAAGTATGCTATTAAAATAATACAAATTTTTTTTTTTTACTTAGTTAAATATATTATATATAAATTCACATTTACTTTCCAGTGAAGAAAGAGAAACTAGAGAATTTAACAAATATAGTATCCTCTTTAGATCGCATATCTTGAAGTGACAAGTTCCCAAAAAAAGAAAAGAGAATTGCTGCTGGTTACTTATTCCTTAAAGACGCTAGGCATTTGAAGACGCCACGCCTTGAAAACATAAATATTTTAACATGACTCTGAATGAATCCAGTCTTAAAACATACAAAAGGAATCCAACCGTTGTATCGTAGTAATTTTTTTATTGTTTTTACCAAAACTTATTTACGCTATTCTATTCTATGCGTCTCAAAATTATAATTTATAACAGTCATATAAAATTGTACAAATTTACTTGAATTTACGTATTTAACTTCATTACACTTATTATATGTTTATATTGTTTGAATTATATATGTTTATAAAAAGTATACTATTAAAATAATACAAAAAAATCGTAGTTTTGCCAATTTTTCTTAAAGCTATTTAAAAAAAAATCACTCTTGCCTTAACATTTATGTCGAATCAATAAATATTACGCACTAAAATACATTTGCGTTAAATTATGTACTGAAAGAGGACTAAATTAATGAACCGGTTAAAATTGACACAATATCACCCGCCAAATTTTCGCTGCCGCAGTATAAAAGGCGAGCCGTATTAAAAACAACTATTAGTTCTCCCTACACAGAAAACATATCGACAAATTAAACATGCTTGCTAAGGTGTGGATCAAAACATTAATAAATAAGACTATTTAAATGTTATCAAATATTAATAAATATGAAATGTTTATATTTTTCAGGTTGTTGCAATTACAGCTCTCCTGGCTTTGGCCACTGGTCAATATCACGCTGGGAATGGGTACAATCAGGGGTACGGATATAATCAGGGATATGGGTACAATCGAGGGTACGGAAACGTTGGGTACAGAGCACCCGCCGTTGTAGTACAACACCAGCCTATCGTTCACTCCGGATACAATGCCCACCAACAAGATTACTACGTGAGTTTTCTATATTTAAACAATTTAAGTCAATATAATGAAAACCAGTAAAGATAATAAATCTTAAAATTGATTACTAATTTAAGCTCATGCAACGGACAAAATTAAGAAATGAAATGTTAGTTCATCTTTCTTTGAAGAGTCTAAGTAAAATGTTAATACTAAATAACACAGTATACAGATGTTGTATTATATTTACTGATAGGATTATACTTATTTACTATCCTCAGGCACCTCCTCACTATTCATACCAGTACTCCGTAGCTGACCCCCACACCGGTGACATCAAGTCCCAACATGAGGCTCGTGAAGGTGACGCAGTCCGTGGTGCTTACAGCCTACACGAGTCTGATGGCACGGTTAGGACTGTAGAATACACCGCTGATGCTCACAACGGGTAAGTGTCCGAAATTCTGCAACCATTACCATATCATTTTCTCATATATCCTTCAAGACATTCTGCAAGATCTACATAATATTAAAAAGAACTTGTGCGAGATAGCGTTTCATTAATGTATATTATATGTATCCCAAGTTACTATTAGTAAGAAAGATTATATACTAATAGAAAGATTTGATCGAAAGAGAAGAAAAGAATAGAAGAAAATAAATCGTAATGAACAAAACTTTACATATAAGATATTTTAAATTAGTTAATTATTGAAAAAAACATTCATGCTCATGAAATATTAGGATCCATCAGGGCCTCTAAGCATGTTAAGAAATTTTTTTTTATGGAAAGCAAGACAAAGGAGCAGACGGTTTACCTGATGTTAAGCAATCCCGTCGCCCATAGACACACGACATTCAAAAAGTTATGAGTGCGTTTTCAATCTAGTAAATTAGCTAAAAGAGGTTTATTACACGAGATTGAGTCGGGTTTAAGGATTTGGAGGGGAATGAAAGTGTTGGCAAAAAAGAGAAAGAATGGTAATTTTATGTCGACTTTGTAAAGGGTATTCCCCGTGAGCAGCAAAAGTGATAAGATTTATCACTTATGTTATGCTTTACCACCTCAGAAGAGGGTTTATAGACTTTCTTTCACTTTTTGTTTCTTTGCAGATTCAACGCTGTTGTTCGTCGCGAAGGCCACGCTGCCCACGCTGCTCCCGCCCGTCATTATTAACTTTACGACGACTACAATTAAACAACCTATTTATTGTATTTATGCGAAATTGACTTATAATAAATATTAAAGTTATTTTGTAATTTTATTTTGCCGTATAATGTA
The DNA here is from genome assembly GCA_025505425.1 of Graphium colonna. Lineage (NCBI taxonomy): Eukaryota > Metazoa > Arthropoda > Insecta > Lepidoptera > Papilionidae > Graphium > Graphium colonna. Next base: position 9,125 of record JAOCPS010215644.1, read on the forward strand.
ATGATTTTAAGGTTTTCTAATTTCTTTCATAGAACTTTTAATCAAAGATCTTACAATATGTTGAGGTAACCAAAGAAGTGATTTCTGGGAATGCTTTTTCATACCTTAATAAAGATTTCAACTAGATGACTATGACTACTAATATCTTAAAAAGAAGGAAAAATTTCAATTACAATTTCCATAACTTTTTTAAATATAAAAATTTAAATAAGATGTATTTTTCAACTCGTACATTAACAAGAAATAAAGATACCATAGTCACCCATACACACCATTTGGATGCTGCCATCAAGTTGGGATACCATAGCTAATAAAATAAAATTGAAGAACACCGTAACTACAAGATCTCCATACAGTGTTTGTATTTTCTGCACAGATGAAATAATATTTGGAACAAAGAAAGTAAAAAAAAAAAATAAGTCCATTCGTACTTCAAGTAAGAAATATTTATTATAAACCTGAAACTGATTAATTCAATTTTATTTATAAATTATTATGTGAAAACTCAATTGGATCACTCACTACTAGTAGAATAAAAGTGTTTGAACCTAAATGGATGAAATAAGAATTTTGATTATCACCTCTGACTTCCTTGTTACTTTAAATGACGTAAGAGCATAACATCCGTTATACGGCTCTTTGTGTACTTATAAGGCCGTTTTCTCGAAAAGGTACCACTAACCTTTAAAAAGCCAGTATAAAATAAAGCCGACGCTTTCCTTTTGCTACTCCTCTTAACTTTGAATCCTGAATATCAGGTAATTTGGGATGGGTAGGACTCATCCTACCCAATTACTTCTTATATCCAATTTACAAGCCTAGCAACGCAGTTTTTCAGATGTTGTTTGCGTTCATGGGCAACGGGATCACTTAACTTCAGGTGAACCGTTTGCTCTTTTGTCATCTTTTCTCTAGGTATAAGAAAAAATGTTTTAAATCTTTTACATGTTTTTTACATAGTACATGCCAGCAACTGTTGCAGTTGCTGGCATGTACTATTAGCGTCGTGGATAAAAGAAATCTTGCCTTGGTAAAATTTAAAATTACATTTATAATAGAAGTAGCATCAATAAATGATTATCTGTAAAACTTTTAATTTGGCATGGATGGCTAAAATAAAATTGTAACATAACATAGAAAAAATAACATGTAAAAGACTTAAAACATTTTCTCTTATACCAAGAGAAAAGATGGCAAAAGAGCAAACGGTTCACCTGAACTTTAGTGAGGTCGTTGCCGATAGACACATCCTGAGAGTAGTGTGTCCGTTGTTAACCTGGGAAATTGGATAAAACAGGTTTAGTAGATAGGACAGGTTGGGAATATATACAGAAATTTACGCATACTTTATTTTTTTTTAATATTTGTCTCAATTTATGCTTACAATATTTTTATTGAAAATTAATTCTTTATTATACACCAAGGAAAAACCTTGATTTAAATAATAAAAAGATGAATTATTTTAGATTTTTTAATTAGATGTGATAATAAAATCGTGTTTTAGTTATTTTAAACTAAATTTATTTTAACAGTTTTAAATAATATTTCCAGTCAAAAGCCACCTCAACAATGCGTGTAGGGGAAAATCAAAAAAATTATCTAAAGTTTTCAAATTTGATCTCAATTTCAAATCCCAAGCTGGTGGATTTTAATCATGCTATAACATATCCGCGTCTTTATTCGTAAATACTTTCACTTTATTTAATAGTTGAATTCAACATAATTTAGGGTATACCTTAGCCACAGCAACGCATGAACGGGTTCGCTATTTTGTAATAAAATACTAATTTCAAAGTCATACGAAGAAATCACGTATTTTTATTTTTTTCTTCCTATCGCGTCCCTTAGTTATAATACTATTATTTTCCCTTCTATAACAATCGATTGATGAACTATATAAAGAAGATATTGTTTATATTTTGAGTATATCCTTATAAAGAACTAAATTTCAAGACATCCGCTTGATTCCATTATGCCCAAGGGTTCCTATCACCATATAAAATAGCAGTTGTAATAATAGTTTTTATAGTCAAAATTTATATTAACTAGACAAAGCAAAAAAGATATTTGGACTTATATTTTCAGCAACAAATAGTTTCATTAACTGACACGAGATTATTCACTGCCTATCGCACCTGATGTTCTATTTGATCGATGATCGGATGTATCTATTTTCATATACGTTCACGCATATATATTTTTCTCTTATAAGATATTCTTCCTTAATGGCCATCTACGATTTTCTATTTGAATAATCGATTCAGTAGTTTGTTTTTTTTTTAAAATTAAAACAACAAAATGTAAGGACTTTGGTATAACAAAATATCTCCGCTACTTATGAATAGATTTTAAAAATCACATTTTATTTGATAGGGTATACTTCCCAAATTGTCCCACAAAATTATTAGAAAAGTTGGGTCAGTAGGATATTTTCAAAATCTAAATAACATAAAAGAAGTACTAACATACGAAAGTAAGCTTCAAAATCATCTGAAATCGATTTTTGTAAATTTCTGTGAAAATAAATTTGTTTGTAAGTTTGTCGGTAAGCTAAGATTATAACTTAATTTTCTATCTATTACATCAAGATCTACCAATACAATTGCGAGTGCATAATGACATTTGTGATTATTACAATCCACCATCGTAAAGAGATTTCTTTGAAACAAACCAGACTGCAATTTCATAGCAGACTCTATTCATTAAACATCGCCTAATATATTGTTAATATAAAGTAACAAGGACATAAATAAAAAAAAAGTTTAAAAATCCAAGCAGCCAATTCAAAAATGTCGTATATATATTGAAATATTAATAACATCGTATCAAATAATATGTAGCTTATTAAAAGAAAAATTGACCAATAAGAGATACCGTAATATTTCGCTGTGTGAAAGTTATGCAAGATTTGCACTTGTTTTATAATCCTTTGAAGGTATTTCAAATAAGGAACCGGTTATAAGCGACATACAAACGTTCGCCAAATTTTAAAAATAGTAACGTTATGCCGTTGTATAAAAGGCTGGTAAATGTTTAAATATGTATCAGTTATCTCTCTAAACTGAAACGAACAACTTATCAATCATGTTCATTAAGGTACAAATTTTTGTAACTAAAATATTTCAAAGATATCACTTTTAAATAATCAAATCAAGTAACATTAAAAATACATAAGCATAATAATATACGTTTCATTTTCATAGGTTATTACTGCTGCGGCTATCTTGGCTTTGGCCACTGGTCAATACCACGGTGGTTACGGATATCGCCAAGGATTGGGACATGCTGGATACAGAGCACCCGCCGTGGTCGTCCAACACCAACCTATTGTTCACTCAGGCTACAATACGCACCAGCAAGATTATTACGTAAGTTAATAGCTAGTATTCGGACTAATTGAAACTTAATAAGTGTGATATTTTTCGATGAATAATTTATTACTTTGATTCTTATAGTCACCCCCTCATTATTCGTTCGAGTACTCGGTAGCTGACCCTCACACCGGTGATATCAAGTCCCAGCACGAGGCTCGTGAAGGCGACGCAGTCCGCGGTTCCTACAGTTTGCATGAATCTGATGGCACTGTCAGGACTGTTGAGTACACTGCTGATGCGCACAATGGGTAAGCGGTTTACTTATAAAATTAAAAGGGCGTCGCTGCTTAACATTAGTAAGTTTAAATATGTCTATCAAAGCCTAAATCTCATTTTTAATAGTTAGGTTTAACTGAACTTGGCATAAGAATATAGCGAGAGATGTGTTGACGTATTACATATTATAATTATTGGGATTGGAAGAGGTTCAATCCCATTCATACTGCTCACATTGTTGGATCTTCAAAACTTAAATGATAATAAAATAAGCCGATATTTCAAATGTTTGGTTCAAAAATCATTATTTTTATTTTCTTGGTTATAATAGAACGTTATGTTTTTACAGATTCAATGCCATTGTCCATCGCGAAGGCCATGCTGCTCACGCCGTCCCTGTTCAACGTCACCATTAATTCGGAGATATTTATGAAAATAATATATACATAGGTTTAAGTAAATAAATTATTAAAAAATGTATTTCTTATTATCTTTCTGATCTTGACGATTAGGTATAACATCGATAACACTTTGCGTTATAGAAGAATATTAAGTAAAAGATACTACGTAAAACAGTTTTAAAAGAAAAGTTAATACGATAAAAGGAACAAAAACACATAGCCCCAGAAAATGGGTTTTGACACAAAGTGCGTATCCATTAATGCTTCCATTTTTTTTAAAGCATTTCTCCAACTTTATGTCTTGTATGAATCCAAATACAAAATGGTAGAAATTCATATAAATACATTTAAATATTAACAGTATTTGTCTCTATTCGCACCACCTTTTCTCATCATCAAAAAATGCTGAAAAGTTTTTTTATATTATTCATTTGTGCTAACTAAGTCAGGTCAAAATAGTCATTTTAAATTGTAAAACTTTTCACAAAGCTAAATGTCGACAAAAATCCGATGTACACGATAACAAATAAATATCTAAAGTTCCCGTCTCGTAGATCCCATGTCTGTTTAAAAGTTATTCAATGTAAAAATTTTCAGTTTTTTGGGATTTTTCTCGTGGGTGGAGTGTAAATAAAAAAATAAGCTACACAAAATTTTAGACCATAAAACTATACATTAAGTGATTCCTATACAATTTTATTATCAATCACCAATTCTGATAAACCGCGGTTTTTAAAAGTTTCTTACACAATGAGCAAA
>JAOCPS010215865.1:0-13873 GCA_025505425.1 Graphium colonna
AAACCGCGATAAAATCCGTAAAGTTGTATTATTTAAAAATGTCTAATATTCGCGTAAGTCTCAAAAACAAAACAAAGAATAGTTTTTTTACTTATAAACTTTTTTAATAAATAGAATGATTATATATTTTCAAAATACTTACACATTTTGATGTCTTACACCGGGTCCATGATCCTGTAAAAATATTTGTAGCTATAAATTCGTGTTATTCTATTAGGTTTAAGTTACTTTATTAAATTATTCGTATTATAAGTTAAAATCTTATTAGAAAATTTCGTTGTCAGTCAGTTCTCGTTATCAAGATTTTTTAAAGATCACCTGGAGATCTAAGGTAAGGCGTGCACTGCGGCATTTTGCCGCACGGCGAAATTTCATAGTACAACAAAACAACAGAAAGTGGTTTTATCAAATGACGTTGAAGTTACTTATTGCCACGTGGCGCAACGCCGCAGTGCGCGCTTGGCTGAACGTGAAAAGAAATGATCAAATTCTATAAGGATTCCTTGGTGCGTAAATTTAGCTAGCTGTTTTTTTAATTAGTTTTAAATTATTGAATAGAAATTAAATAGTCAATAAAAAAAAAACAATTCATAACACTCCCATACATGTTCATCGGCTATATGATGTGTTTTGGTAGAACGCAGCACGTGAGGCCCTGGAAGTGGTTCATTGTTATGATGGTCATCAGAGTGACCATCATAGTGGGTATCATAGTGGGCATCGTAATGCTCAGAATATGGATTGGCAGCTGCGGCTGGTTCTTGATCCTTGTCATCGCTGGCAAAGGCCAGCGCCGCGATAACGGCCACAACAAAGAGCTGGCAAAAACAAATAAAAAAAAACAGTATAATTAAAATAGTGTTTACATAGCCAATTGAATTTTACTTAAGATTTTATATACAAACGAGCTATAGTTTGCGGTATCACCCGTGTAGGAATTACCTTCTTCTATCCGTTAACTTAAAATTTATTCATATACTGAATATGTTGTTTCATGGAAACGTATCATGGAAGAATTGTCAATCTAAACGTCACATATTGCCGTATGTTGATGTTGAGATTTCATACATAGAAATGGGGGTGAACACAGTAGAGTGGACCTTACGACTTTTTGTCATATCTACCAAATATATACAAAAATAAAATTCATGAATTCGGTTAAGCAGTTTCGGGGGAGTTTGACTACAAACACGCGATTTATATATATAAGAAAATATTCATATCACAACACAAACGTCAATTTAAATGTATATACTAATAAAAATATCTGTACTTTTGAAAAATACGTGCTAAAATTTTATTTGTTAGTGAAAAAGTTAATTAGAAAGATTGTGTTAGTATTCCAAAACCTTTTGTCTATGGATGGTTAGTATTTCAATTATTTGTGCTTACTTGACGCATGTTTGCAGTTCGTGATCACTGGACTCAACTAGTCAATAACAAACAAAAACTAAGTTCTGTCTTGTTAAATATCATAATTTCCAATTATCTCACCGGATTCATCGTTTCCTACACATAATAATCTGCAATTTAAAAAATAATCAAGGACTTTTGGGCAATTAGTAAAATCTTAAAGCCCACTTACTAATCTATAATTCCAACATATTGGCTTCTTAATTATTGAACTCATCAAGTTGTTATTTTAAAACACGTGATCGAAACGAATTTTCAATTTTTACGTATTTTAAAATAACTCTGCTGATTTCTATTTTTAATGTTAATTGCGGATATTATTATTTTAAATATGTTATAATTGACGAAATATTTTATTAACTAGTCACACAACATGGAGCATGTTGCCACGAATGTTCGCTGTATTTCTTTGCCTTACGGCAATTTTGACCTTTTAAATGTGTTCTGTCCTTTATAGGAATTCCTTTGGGGAAACTATTTATTGGTTTTAAAATCGTTAAGACATTTCTCATGCATATTGCTGTTTATTTGATGACAAGAATGCATAAGACTTCACAGTCTATAAACATGTAATTAATTTATGTTACTTAGATGATGGTCTCAAATGTTGCTTCTCATTTCTTCAAACAGTGTTGGTCTAATTTATAATACAAAATATAGTTATGGCTTCTCAGCACAAAAAATCATTCTATTTTTCATAGTAGGCATATGTTAAATAATATTAATAGCTTTTAATTGAATTTTCTAGGTAATATAAGAATGGTAAACATGAGATTAGGCCACTTTATATGAGTTCGTGAAGTTTGCTCTCAGATTTCGAGTTCTCAGCTTAGAGATTGCGAGTTCAAGGCGTGATTATGCTTGCTGTGTTTCTTTTTTTGCAATTGGATTTTCTGGATTGAGTGAATTTCAAACGATCGCTGTCCATTTCTTATGCTACTAAGGAATTTTAGAAGTTTGATTCTTAGTAATTCCGCAAGGTAGTACCATTGTATGATACATCGTTGATAAGTTCATTACGTCTCCTGGTGACGGATTTGAGAGCATTTGTTGCTAGTGATAGGGTGAAATTTATCCTTAAGGTGTGTCTGCTCAAATTGTTTTTATCACTGTGTAGCTTCAGTGCGCACAGTAGTAGAATATTTTGGTCATTTTGGTACGCTTGTGTATCATTATATCTCCCATGCTGCACTTACTACATGGGCTGCTATGATAAATTCACTCAGAAATATACATTATTACGTTTAGAGAAATTGAGTGAGATATGAAAGATCAACCATAGGGTTCGATTCCCGTGGGAGGTAAATTTTGTATTGTTGTTTCTCAGTAGTGTTAGGGCGGACCGATCGCCCGATGCCTGAAAACGATCCATGCATTAGATGGGCATGTAAAAAGTCAGTTCTAGGGCCTGATCGTCTTCGATCGTGTATGTTATCCGTCCCATTGGACTATGAGCATAAAAGGAACAGAGAGTGCATATATAAAATGGAAAATTTCTTAAAGTGTAGCTTTATCCAAGCATAAATTATAGTATTGTCACGTGGATATTGTTTAAAACTTTAAGATTAGATTACTATTATACTTCTTCACGTCATTATTAAATGACGGGATAAAACACATATAAGAGTAATCAAATCTTAAAGTTTTGTAGTTTGAAGAAGAAAGTTTTAATAAAATTATCTTTTTCAGCTCAGACAAGAGAATAATGCAGATGGAACGTTGTCAAATACCAGATGCATACATTAATATATGGCTTGTATTGACAGCTTGTAGCAACGCATACAGTATAGATATTTCCCGTTTTTTCGATTTGTAGTGAATAATTCTATTGTAGAAAGATTTCTTTAATGCTACAGTGATGTCATTAATAAAGAGTAACCACTACAATTATTTACGTTCACAAATCCTTTTAGATTATAAAGATAGTTACAACTTTATTAATTGATTTTCAATTAGAATTAGTTAAAATTTTATACATTAATATTCAAAATATAGAGGATCGTTAAAACTTGCAAGATATTTTTCTAATTATTGATTTAATAAAATATTTGCTTTCTAACAGTCTGTTGTTAAAATGTCTCGCTGCGGGGCCAAGGCCTCCTCTAGGCAGAAGGTACAGGGCAGAATCCGTCACGCGGCCCAATTGCGGATTGGCGGACTTCACATATCTTAGAAATATAAGTTCGTAGATATGCAGGTTTCCTCAAGATGATCCTTCACCGCAGAGCGCTTTGTAAGTTAGCACTTAAAATAACAGTTAGAAAATTAACAATTTCACTGGTGCCGATATCGGGGATCGAACTCAGGTTCGCCTTGAAGAAACAGAATTATATATTGTGCCCGGATAAATTTAAATCAAATCTTACGTTTTGTTATTTAATACATGTTTTTTACAAAAATTGTATGATATGATCATCTTTGAGGTCATAATATTAGTTATATTCTTGTGGAGTTTTGTTTCGCAAGTAAACCTAGCAACTCCAAGCGTTTTGCGTCAAGTTTTCGTCCTTTTAATAATTAAAATTTGTGAAATAATATTAAAATGTTAATCTTTGATTAGATTTCGTTTTAGTTGTAGTTAGATGCATTTCGGAATGGTTTCTTTTTATATTTAACTGAACGAATTATAATAATTTTCGCAAAATAACTTGACCTCCAAACGACATAGTGACCTGTCGAAGCTCTGATTAGTACTGATTAAAGGTTCTATTGACCGATTAAAAATCTACTTATCGAACTTTTATCAATGTCTTGTAATTGCGATCTGAGTTCTTCAGTTTTAATTATTACTACTTTTTCTTATTACTCAACATATAAACATAAAATGGAGATTAAAAAATAAAAATAACTGGCAAAATCATGAAACGCTGAGGGAACACACCCGAACTTTATGGTTTAAATTTAATAGTAATTTTTCATACATAGGTCTGAACATAAGATTTATTTTATTTATTTAAAAAACCCACCAAGTTAAGAAATTATATATGCGCACATGGAATATCAAAATAGGTACCTCCCAAGTAATTATTAATATCAATATTTTTCTTATTTGATTTTACAAAATTAACCGATTATAGCTTTACTTTAGCTACCTATTACTTTAGGTATATTTTATTTCATATAGGATGGGAAACCTCCTGAAAATTACAGGTTTGAGAAACACAACATATATAGTGTTGCCCTCACACTGTAGGGCTTTAAATAAAGACTGTATTTTAGTGATCCGATCGATCCATCGAAACATGATATATTTTGAATCTGAAAAATGGTACATTATCTGATTTTCATTATATCATTATTTCAAGAATAATGAAGTCGCTACTTGGTTTCATTATATTAGTTACTATAAACAATCAAAAAGTGTAGGATATGTATATCTTTCTATCTCGAAGTAAAAAATGTAATCAATTGATTTAAGTAACATCGTGGACTACTCCCGTCTCGTTTAAACACAAGACTAAACACAAAATAACATGTCCTAGTCCTGTCAACCGGATGAATAGTTGTATAAAATGTGATAGTAAAAAATGTAGAAAAATATACTTTACAAGTTTATTTTTACAGAAAATTACAAAAACCCACTTCAAACGCAATAAAAGTGTATTTTCGAAACATATCTTTTCCGTAATTTTGATTTTAAAAACAAACTATTAATCCGATTTCTATAAAAAAAGTTGTACAACCATTGTATGTGCTAAAAATAAAATACTTTTTAAATTTTTTCGTGATAAAAAAAAAAATACTTTTTATTATAAGTCATAAGTCGCGGAGATATGTGGAAACATTACTAAATTTTATTAAAAAGAAGATTTTTTTAAATTGGTTCAAAATGACGGAGATACGCGCAAAAATACATAAAATCTCAACAAATTTAAATGTGGTAGAGGATTACATCTTTTTACAGCCTTTGCTGCACTTATACGGTCACGCTTGCTCGGGGAAGTATCGCCGTCCTTTATAAAGTCGGCATAAAATAAAGTATGCATGAATTTTGGGGATGTCAGATGGCAATTTTCTTTTCCTTCTCCTTTACCCTCCAAATCTTGAATGCCGACCTCATCCTATCCAATAAACCTATTATATCCAATTTCTTAAGTTGACAACGTACTCGCAATTTTACACATTTTCATACAACAATTTTATGGGACCATTCCAGAAGAATACCCTATAAGATAAAAAATTATACCCTATAAGAATTTTTAAAATCGGTTCATAATTGGAGGAGATATGCGTGAACGTATATAAATAAAAAAAGCATATAAACATTCGAAGTGAGGACATTCCTCCTTTTTTGAAGTCTGTTAAAACCTTCAATCGATTGAGAATTTATGAATGGTTATAAGGTATCCTTTTTATTTTCTCTTCTCTACGAATTTTGACCAAAATGGTTATACCATATCAATGCCCTCTGGTCTGAGAACCGGAACCTGCGAAACAATTAATGGGCTCCAAATAATATTAGATGTCACTGACTAAGTAATTAAGGACGCCTTCATCGCAGTGACTATTTTTTTTCAAAGGTTCTTCAAAAAAATCTTGGTCTTCTCACCACTATTAACCACCCAGTGGTTGACATAGCTCAGAAAAAACTCCTATGGCAACAATATATTACGAATACGTTCGCAGATGAAACAAGACATCCTGTTCTACCAACTTGTTACCAAGATGGATATTCTATTCTTGAAGATGAATATACGAAAGCACTGAAATGAGCGAAAAATGTAAAATCTCCAGGCCACGACAATGTCCACATAGATATTCAAAAATTATTAGAACAAGAAAATAATGCTCCTTGAAAAAATTAATAAACACCGTCTACAGCTCCGGTTATTTTACCGCGGTCTGGCTTAAATCAGTTTTTGTTACTCGACCTAAGAAGCCTAATGCTAAGAAATATGAGGAATTCCGAACCATAAGTTTAATGAGTCAAGTTCTCAAGCTATTTCTCATATGAGAGCAAAATGGGACTAAAAACTAGGAGATAACCAATTTGGATTCCGAGTTGGAGTAGGTACGCGAGAGCCTTTGTTCGTTTTACGGGTTTTAATGCAGAAATGCAAAGATATGCAAAAAGATGTTTATCTCTGTTTCATACACTACGAGAAGGTAGTCGAAAGAGTACTTCACGATCATTTGACATCAATTCTCAATGACATTGGTTTGGACGGTAAAAAAATTAAAATTATTCAGAATCTGTCCCTTAATTTCGGACTGACTGCTCGCTGATTCGAACGTCAGTCCGGATTGAAGGCGAAGAATCAAATGAATTATAAATGAAAAGAGGACTCAGACAAGGCTGTATTTTATCACCCACACTATTCAATCCGTATTTTGAAGATATTATATCCGAAGCGTTAACTGATCTAGACTGTGGTATCGTAGTCAACGTTATTAACAATCTCCGTTTCCCTGATGATACGGTTCTTATAGCATCAACAGTACCAGATCTTCAGAAAATTGTTTGTAGAGTAAATGAGTGTCGTTTGAAATCGGGGCTCGGGATCAACACACAAAAGACAAAATGATGGTGCTATCAAAAGCGGCTGGAATGTGTTCTAGTATTTGTATACTATTTAGGGACTTGGTTAACTGAAGATTCAGAAAATTATGTGAAAATAAAGACACAAAAATAGACCAATACTTTCCAACCATAACATCAGAATCCCCTTGCGTACCCCCTACTGCAGTGTTACATCTGGCCTATAGCTCTATATGGTTGCGAAGCTTGAACCATTAAGGAAGAACTTCGAAAACGCAACGCAAATACGTATTACTCCAATTAATAACGATGGGCAAGATTGCGTCAAAACGACTTCAGAATATTCGAGAGTGGACCTGAGTAAACAGTGAGGTATTAAAATATAAAAATATAAAACTACTAAATGTATGAAATTTATGATACCTAATGTCAAAGAAATAAAAAGAAATGTGATTCTAGATCTCTATCTATTATAAAAGATCTAACGCTTAGAGAAGCGTTAGATCTTTTTGACTCGACAGTATTACTTGGCATCACAATAGATGCAAAACTCCCATGGGGCCCTCAAATAAATAGACTATCGAGTAGACTTAGTTTAGCAGCTTATGACGATAAAAATAAGGCACTTTACCGATGTAGATACCGCGTGTTTAGTATATTTCAGCTATTTTCATAGTATAATGTCTTATGGCATTCTATTTTAGGAAAACGCAGCTGATGTCTATCACGTAATGTCCATCACGTAATGTTCTTATTATTGGTTTATCGTACCATAGGGAGCTTATTCGAGGGGCCGTTAAACTATTATATAATTTTAATTTGCTTAAAAATACTAGCATTACAGCTAAAACTCAAAAAGGTATAATTATTTTCACAGAAAATATCGAAACCGACTCAAATGCCCTAAAAGTGAACGTTCGTGAACCCATTTTTTAGTTGTGTTGATTTAAAAAGAAACTATTGGACCAATTTACATAAAAAAATATGTAATTACCCACTTGCTTCCTATATAAAACCTCGTAATTATATCCTTTCAAATAAAAAGAAATTTAGAAAACCGGTTCATTGCTGACGATGAAATCAGTGCACATACATACAAAAAAAACACTGTTGAATTGAGAACCTCTTTTTATGCAATGAATGTAGTAGATCATAACATTTGAACACAGCTTTTGCTGCACTTATACGGCCGCGCTTACCCGGGGAAGTACCATTCTATAGGCCATTTCTAAACTTTTCTTTTCCATTCCTTTCCCCTTTTAATCCTTAACCCTGACCCAATCCCATACAATAAACACCCTTTATCGAATTTCATAGGTTAGATAGAGAACTCTCCGGACGTTATGTGTGTCTATAGGCGACGAGATTGCTTACCTTCAGGTTAACCGTCTGTTCATTTGTCTTCTTTTCAATAATAAAAGTCGGATGAATATAAGGTTAAAATTATAAGGCATTGTTTTTTTTGTATGATATATTTAGTTTCTTGGGGGTATATTTGTTCAGATGTTTTGTTCCTTCAGAATGCAATTTTTTTTTTCGGTTCTGATATTGAATAAGAGAAGGTTGTAAAATAAGACTGGCTCCCCCTTTCAATAATTGATTTATGATCAGTGGTAGTGTCCACGATAATCATGATATGGATGATAATGTCTGTGATCATCGTAATGGTGGCGATGATGATCATAATTTTCTGCGTGATGGTGTTTATGATAATCATCTCCATGACCGTGCCGCTCATAATATTCAATGACACGATGTTTGTGCTTGTGACCATGGTGTTCAGGCTCATGATGTTCGTATACTTCATAACCGTGATGATGCACGTGATCCCTTTCTTCGTAATTTTCCAAGTTATCGTGGACGTGTTCATGATGGTCTTCGTCATTATAGTGTTCTTCATGATGCCCATGTTGATCATGTTCCAGATGATCATGTTCATTATGATCATGTTCCTGATGATCATGTTCATGATGATCATGTTCATGGTGATTATCTTCATGATGTCCATGATCGTCGTGTTCTTGCTCATGATGATGTTCTTCTTCATGATGTTTGTCTTCATGATGTTCATCGTGGTGTTGAAGAAGAAGATCAGCATGATGTTCATCCTCGTGGTGGTGTATTTCTTCTTGGTGATGTTCTTCTTCATGATGTGGTTCTTCGTGATGTTCTTCATGATGTATTTCTTCGTGGTGTCCTTCTTCGTGATGACTTTGATGATCTTCTCCATGATGCTCATCATGTTTGTGTTCTGGACGAATGTGGTGTACGACGACGTGGTGTTCTGATACGGGTGCGTGATGTGATTCATCGTGCTCTTTATGTTCGTCATGGTGGTCCTGATGAACATGATAAATTGGCTCCGAATACTCCACGTCTGCATTGAATCTGCAAATATAAGTAATTGAAAGTATTAGATTCAAACAAAGTTCCATCTTTTCGTCTTATTATTTATTAACCAGAACAAGATACGATAAATACAAATTATTCGCGTATAATTATTTTAAAACAGCGAAACCGTCTTTAAACGTCTTAGTAGTGAACGATCGTGAAACAGGTATTTCAGTGATTATGATTAAAGAAAGAAACAAATTTTATTAAAATAATATGGGACCACTTCGTAACTATGTCTTTTCAATTAAAAAAAGAAATTTAAAAACAGTTCATAACTCGCGGAGAAATTAGCAAACTTACATACAAAAACCTTACAGTTGAATTGAAGTCCTTGTCCTTCTTTGTAGTCGATGGAAAAGGTATTTTCAATCAACATCTTAATAATATAATCAACTGATATACATTATGTCGATTTATAATATGTTATAACTCAAAATTAATTCTTCATGTTTTAAGGGAACAATAACTAATTTAAAACACATATTAAGTGTGCAAAAAGTTTAAAAAAAAGCTTGGCCGCATCTCGATAAGTGAGCGCCTATTTATTGCAGCATGATCGTTTGGTCGGTGCTATAGATATTAAATTTTTTTATGATGTTTTGATATTTACCCGCTATGTTTATCGGCATGGTATTTGACGGTGCGTTTACGGCCATCAGGCTGTATCAGCCAGTACATGCCTTTTACTTCATCACCTTTCCTAGCTTCATGCTGTCCTTTGTGATCATGAGTGTGTGGGTCATCGACTTGGTATGAGAACTCGTATGACGGATACGCCTTAGCCTGTGAGGAGCAAGAGCGTAAAATAACACAATAACAGAACATAGTCTAACATCACAATTAATTGTAGGATTAATAACAAGCGAACTACGTTTGATAAAGGATCTATATGATCAATAATTATTTAAGCTTAGCTTACATGTACTTTAAATAAAGGTATTAAATATACTAACGTATACTTCATGATGCTCAGGGGAGTGTCCAACGTGGGAAAGCTTACCATGGTGACCGTGATGTACTGGGTGGTGAACTAAAACTTTATATTCCGATACGGCATGATGATCATCCCCCAGTACAGCCACAAGAAGGCATAAGAAAGTAAAGACCTGAAAGTATTTGTTATTATCATTTTTTGTAGTTATATTAATTCCTAAGAACGCCTTAAAGTATTTATGAAACTGTAAGAAGATACTGTTGTAAATAATTGTACATTATTTATGTTTATTAAAGATCACTAAAATAGTAAAAAATATGTTATATTATTAATATATTCGGACAGAAACCGTCGAAGTCAAGATTAATTTAAATTCAGGTCACATTTTATAAAAAAATCTGATATAAAATAATTAAAAAGTAATGTAAAAAATGTTACTTCACTTATGGTGGATACTTAATCGACAGGATATTGTCAGAACTATTGAAAAGCAGCTAGATAAATTTCGCATATTTGTGCATTTTGGTACATAAAGTTGATGCATGACATTTTTATAGTGCGTACTATTTATTTTTTTATTTCTATAAACAATTGAAATTCCTTATACGCAACAAACCACATGAATTTTACAAACATATTAAAACATTTATGAATTTACGCAAGGAATGCAGTTAAAAACTGTTTGTATAGTAGCACCAGATAACTCTTTACTTTGGTTGTCCTTATTTTCAAAGTTAATCCAAGAACAAAGGATAAATATTTAACAGATAAAGTACCTTTAAAATCATTTTCAGCTGATTTCAAGAGGCTCTGAACTCAACTAATGTCAAATTCAGCATCATATACTTTTTATACAGAAGATAATATCGTTATTGGCATCAAATATCTTATTTCCTATCCATGCAACTGCCATTAGCATCAGTTTCTCAAATTAAGCGTTCAGGGGCGCATTTATATACAATTCTAATCATTTAATGTTGTACCTCGGCATCCTAATGTTTAGGTTTCATTTTCATTGGATAATTCACCAGTACTCTAAAAAATCTTAATGCGTTGGCAATTATGCGATTGCGAGCCAGTATACTCATTGAAGGATTTTACTCTGAAGTAGAAGTGCTGATCGCAGACGAATGTTCTGAGTGTATATATTTATTAATCTATTTATGCATTTTTTTAGTAATATGCATGTTTATTTTAGCAATAAGTACTTTTTTCATTTTAAATTAAACAACATTCCGGATTTTATTGCAGTGTATATTTTTAAATTTTATCACCCGACGTTTCGAACCCTTTACATCGTTCATGGTCACGGGTAGCACTGAGGTGTTTAATGTCCTGATGTCACTTGTCAATCCTGCATACCTTCGGATCATTCCGGATCGGACCTTGAATATTAATTTTTGTTTCTATCTACGCAGTAATTACTTATAGTGTCTTTAGGTCTTGCAGTGTTGTGCTTATTTCTTAACTTGATTTTTTTTATTATTGGCAGGTGCTAGCATCCAACCATCCTCTTTATTGAAATTTGAATGTTTCTTGATTTCAATAGCCTCGCGAATCATTGTTGGCGGGAATCAGTGTACTTTTGCGATGATTTTTGGCCTATCAATTCTGATGTAATGGTTGGGCCCTTTCATAGTGTGTTGACTATAAATAAATCTGCAGTTTGTGAACACACTATGAAAGGGCCCAACCAATACATCAGAATTGATACGCCAAAAAACCTCGCAAAAGAACACCGATAAGCAGGTGAGTCACCTTCAATACGATACGTTATGTACCCTAACGGACAGCGTATATATATATTTATATTTAGGTGAAAATATTAAGAATAAAATAATATTCAAATTCACATTCGTATCTCGAAATAACTTTATTCGAAATATCTTTATTCACATACACGCTTAAGCGTTCTTATGCTCATAATTTCACATTAGCATTATATCAATGTTCGTGACAAAGTTACCGCCAGCTCGGAAAGCAGATTCTGCTGAGAAGAGCTGGCGAGAAACCCAGCAGCTGCTCTTTTAAAATTGTTTACAGATAATTGTAAACCTACATTAGGTTTACAATTGTCTGTATTACAATAATCTCGTAAAACTTACATAATTATTACCAGCATTAATCCCACGCATTTAAATTGGTAAAGTATTCTGCGACGGTATAATAAGCTTTACACAGAAATAATAGTTTTGTATCTATACATAAAATTGTAACTTGACGATGCATAGAAGATTTATAAAAAGTCATATAGGCCGTCTTTATAACGCCAACGTTTTAAAAACCAATACAATTATATTTTCTACTAGTATTACATAATGTAGAAGTTAGAAATTGGTTGCAAAGAAGTAGGTTTCATTTTAAATCTGATATTTGCTTTATAATGATAAGCTGCTTAGACGCCGAGAAAATTTTTATTGGTATAGGTATAGTATAAATTATATCGTTCAAAAATAAATCTCTTGAAATTTCACCTGAAACCGCAGGCAACGGCTAGTATAGAATATATCAATAGTATTAGAAACTAGTCAGGCGCAAAGGAGTTGAAGTTAATGAAACTGTTTTTATATGCTGACAGCCCTTTAGTCGTAAACGTATTATTACGTAAACGTACATTTTGTTGTCATCGTTACGCCAAGCGTTGTAATTTTGTTGATATTCCTTTGTTGTGGATACAGTAATAGCTGTTAGCCTTGATAATCGTGAATCGAGTTTTGGTGGTTATAATCTCTGTTGTGCCCGTGAAGTTATTAATAAACTTTTCATGTAGCGTGTAGCAGAATATCGCCGGAAAGCTTTTGTCCGTATAGGACGCCGTTTCTTACCGTATAGCTGATTATACAGGTAAGACACCGACTTCAAAAAAGGAGGAAGGTTCTCAATTCGCATTTTTATTCTTCGCCATTTGCGAACCGATTTTAAATTTTTTTTTCATATTATAGAATATTTTTCAGAAACGGTTCCATAAAATTTTCAGAAAAATCAGTTCAGTAGTTGTTCTTCCAAATGAGTTTCTCCTTCATTTATAAACCATTTTTAAAAGTTTTTTTTATATGACAGAATATTCTTTATAAATAGTCTCATGAAATTTTCAAAAAAATCAGTTTATTGGTTTGTTTTGTAAATAAAAATCTAAAAATTTAGGAATGTTCACACATATCTCTGCAACTTATGAACTAGTTTGAAAAAATATTTTTTTTGATAGAGATGCACTTCCACAATGGTCCTACAATTTTTTTTTTAAAATCGGATTAGTAATTTGTTTTTAAAATAACGGACACTTTCACTTTTAAGGCGTTTGTAGTCGATTTTTGTAATTTTCTGTAATAATAAACTTGTACAAAGGAATAGTTATTTCTAGGCATGCCTTTGAAGTTCTGTTGTTTCGATATTTCCCCCTAGTTCTGAATTTGGAATTGCTTAGGTTTCAAATTTGTTGGAATTAGGAATAGCAAAACAATTGAAAGAAATAGGATTTTTTAATCGTTTGAATCTGTCAGTTCCCGCACAAAAATTAATCTATCGGAGGAAAACGTTCGTGTTGTAATGTTTTACAACTTTCGAAGAAGCCTAACTTGATTGAATGTTTCGAGGAGTTAAGATCTATTTTATCATGAAGTCCCTTGTCTGCGGACTGTTGAACGCTGGTATTT
>JAOCPS010216081.1:0-23723 GCA_025505425.1 Graphium colonna
TGTTCTCGTGTCCCTAGCAGATGCGACAGAGAAGGCGCAAAGTGTATCCAACTCCCACATGACCTACCCACAAGGCGGTGGGGGATCCATAAAGGATTTTTACCAATTCAAAAAAAAGAGACAAAGGACAGAGAATAAAATATTTTATATGGAGTCAAGAAAGGTGCACTTCGGACCCTGTAGGACAGACTGGGTGCACCCTCCCGCGATTTCAGTTCGATCGATTCGGCGCATATAACCGAGAGGTTGACGGGGCAATGGGAAGATGGTGACTTGTTTTGTTTCATCTCTGGGCTGGGGCACTTCAGTACCAGCTCCTTCCATTTAACCGCATTCAACGTCGAGCCTCTCGAGTTTTCACGACCAAGCTCTTCCCCGTTGCGATGATAATACCTTGGTTCTACGAAGGGACGTTGCGTCCTCTGTCATATTTGCCACCACGGAATTTTCCGAGGAATTGTTCGGATTAATACCTACCGCTACGTTTGCTCATCGTACGATGCGTCAAAGCATCTAAATCTATCGATAACACCTCGTAATTTTCTGTACTCCACCCTCTGTATCTCCCAGTGGAATGAATTGTCACCAGCGGTATTTTCGTACAGATGCGAGTTAGGGAATTTTAAGAAATGAGCGTACTCCGGAGAGGCCGGCAACGCTCTTGTAACTTGTCTGGTGTTGCAGGAGTCCATGGGCGCCGGTGATCACTTGACATAAGGTGAGCCGTTTACTCGTTTGCCTCTTTATCTATAAAAGTTTTTTCAAGAAAGCTTAACGTAATTGTGGTCGGTTTTTAATTTTGTGTGAAAATAATTGTTGAAATACATGAAATTCTACTATAAATGTTATAACATTACTATGTTAGAGAATTATCTCTAACATATTAATATTGTGACCTTTACATTTGATAAAAATTTAATATGACGGGCCCACGACTAGTGAATACTTTTATCGCCTGCAATTAATTTGGCTAGTGAAATTATTGTACTATATTAGTATAACACTTACTGGTACGATACAAGTTTATTTTCACAAAAAATTCCGACACAAAAACCGACTTCAAACGCCTTAAAAGTGTACTTCCGAAACATATCTTCTCCGTTATTTTGTTTTTGAAAAGCAAACTACTTATCCGATATTTATAAAATTTTTTAGATGGAATTTTTAAAATCGGTTCATAAATAGCGGAGATATGCGCCAACGTCCATAAAAAATTCTTCCTCCTTTTTTGAAGTCGGTTAAAAAATAAAAGCATCGATCTAATTTAAACAATGGCTTGATCGAAATGGACCTGTGTTTCGAGTGTTTTAAAATTTAATTTATTCTTTTTAGGAATGTAAATTAATTTTTTACAATTTGAATGTTGTTTAGCGATATGTGCACTATATCGCTAAACAACATTTAAATTGTAAAAAATGAATTTACCTTTACGTCTTGTCAACGCCTTGTACTACTACTATAAATAGGCCGCTTAAACTGGTTAGCTGTAAAAAATTGAGACTCAATATCGGTTTATATCATCATTATCATATTTAAAGGAAATTTGATGTAAGTCGCTTTTATGAATAGTGGACAAAAGAAAGTGTCAGAAACAATATAAGCGTATTGACGATAGTCCTCCGGATCCTCTTTGAAATATATGAAAAATACTTAACAGTATAAATGCCCCATACCTCATACTGGTATGATGGTATGCTATGGTAGCGAGATTATTTCACAAACGTTTTCTTCATAATTATTAATATAAACAAAATTAATAATTAAAAAATCGTGCCAACGTAAATTTCGCACCTTTAAAAGTTTGTAAATTCTTGCAATAATTTGTTAACGTCTTTTATAAAACCTTTATCCATGGTTTATTGTGCATGAAGTTTGTCTATAATTGGGTGATGAGCTCGCATTGTCCTAACTAAGCTTTTTTTTAGCTAAGAAACGATATCTTAAAATCATTGCCCCCCGCGGGATTCGAATTTACTACCTCGGGTTTGTAAAGCGAGGCCCTTGACCACTAGGCCATGGAAGCAGTCAGTTTTATTCTAGGGTATCATTGTCGTAAATATTTTTGTTGTATCTAAAAAAGATGATTGAATATAACTTCATAATTACCTCCATAGATGGCGCTGCGATGGCGATAACATATTGTGGTTTTGCACTTCTTCGGATGTGTAAGATATTCAGTACGCCATCATCTTTTCCAAAGAAATGAAACCCATCTGCATCCCTTTCTTTTTCTTATTCGTATTAGAAAATAAATTGTAAAGTAATTAAAAGTTTGTTGAAAGTTGCCATTGCAATTACAATACTTCGATGTTATAAAGTGAAAACAAAAGGTTCTTTATTAATTTAAAGAAATTGAATTAAAGAACCTTATCATAGTAAAATATAAAATAAGCCTTATCATAATAAAATATAAAATAAAGCTTGTTCCTCCATATTATATATAATGCCATTATAGATGGCGCTGTATAGCATCTATTACTTCAGTTACTGTTAAAGTGCAACTGGTTACAGGTTTGATTCCCGTGTATTTGTGTGATCCCAAATATTGATTTCATATTCGAAATCTGAATGTTCTTCGAATCGACAATTTCATCAATCGAATTCATGAAACCACGTTAACACAGATATATTTCAAAGAATAAATCCTCGTTAAAAATGGTCTGAGCATACATTTTGAAATAATGTGCGATACGTGACTAAAGTGCAACATTGTTTCCTGCAAACATGAGATCATGGATTATGCAAGCAATTTTAGAATGATGGACTATTTGTTGTATCCATTACGTGCGCAAAAATTTTGAAGGATAACCTTGATTTATTATCATCTTACGATCATAATATTAAATAAATCTAATATTGTTAAACTTGTTAAAAACCAAGAAACACTTAAATTATTTTTTTTTGCTATGGAGTGTCGTTGTTTTACTTGATTTACTTAAACATTACGTTATGTTTTTGATAAAAAAAGCCATTCGATTCCATTGATAGTCTTTTTTAATGAAACCCCATAGCGCCTGTTGGTTTTCTATTTCAAGCGTATTTTCGAACTTGTTTTGCAGCTTTTTATTTTCTGACAACCAAAGCCAATCTTTTTTAACAATTACTATGTAACCTTTCTTTAATACAATAACAAATTAAGGTTCAATATTTGTATAGACAAGTTGTATTTCTGAGAACACATACGAAAAAATTACTATTATTTGTTGACTTTAATTTGTGATATAGCATTTAATTAATACTTGGTACAAAAATTTGCCAACTTCGGTCTCTTTTCCTTCCATTTTCTTCAATATATTTTATTTTTTCTTCAATCATATTCTTAAATATCGTCGGTATAATTTTGCAGATTAGCGATAGCATATTCCATATCATTATTAAAAGGAGTGACTTTCGTTATTTGTATAACTGCTCGATAGCAATTCATCGTCGAATAGTTTAACGTCGTATGGTGGTCACTGACGAGACGTCCCGACCGATTTTCTGAGGTGTGCGGGGGTAAATTTTGCGTAGTAGCCGCAGTTCTCCATACATTTAAGGTCGCATTTTGAATAGATCGCGCACAATTCCCCGTCACTAAATCCATATGGACGTCTCGTCAGTGATCATTAGATCGAACGTATATTTAGTATAGTGCGTCTGATAAATGGTTTCAGCTTTACTTCTAAAATAAAATTCCGACACCGGGCCGTCGACGACCGTCCATTTGTGTTTGTGCCACAAATCGTGGTGCGACCGCGCGGCTCCGGCTTCCACTCTCATTCCCCGCCAGTCCTCCCGTCACGTCGGTCGCACACGGCACGACACAACGCCAGTTCCGAACGAAAATGTGTAACGGGTCATCAGTGCACTGAGTTTGTAGTGAGTGATCGTGCGACAAATCGTGAACACTTCTTTTTTGCTTTTCACCCCACTTTTTGATATCGATAAGGATGATGGCTCCGGAAACAGTGGTGACCGTGGACCCCAACAAGCCTTCCCCCCAGCAAGCGGCACCTCCGCAGCAGCAAGGCGGACCGTTAGACTGGATCAAAATCAATGTTGACTATTTCAAATCTCCGCCGGGGCTACTAAAAATCGCCCAATTGGTAAGCAATATTTCTACATTAACTTATTATTTTCCCTTTCCAATAGAATAAAAACTCGTCGCGTCGCATATTTGATCAATAAATCCTATCTCTACAATATTAGATATCATATTCACACCATCAATTTAAGCTACATACGTATGTGTTGACATGTAAAGTATAAAAAAAAATCTTGATTGTTATTATTACAACATGACATAAGACGTTCCCAGCGAAAATATCGGTAGGTATGATTTCATGCAACGGAAATAAGGTCGCATCTTGGTAGGTTCAAAAGCAGAAATATGTAGGTGCGTAATATCGTTAAATTATGCCGTGTACACACCAGGTGGCTGAATGTACCGTGCAACGCTATATGCCAGCCATTGGGGCCGTTATGTCTTGCTATTATTGCTGAGAAAGCTTTTTGATGTCGTGGAGGTCGGTAGATGAGAAAACTTGCCAAGGGCCTTAGCCTAACTCGTGGGAGAATTAAGAACCTACGCAAACTTAAGAATTACATCAGATACCTTGATATTTTCGGGTACGCCTATACGACTGTGAGAATTTGGTGGTAACATTGTCCCTTTGTTTTGTTAATTTTAAATTATAAGGAACAACACAAATCATCCATGGATTCACGAACGTTATTTTATTCATCAAAATCCATTGTATATATCAATCCGGCTAATAAACTGTCTGTATACCAAATTTCATCCAAAATCATTCATAAGTTTTTGCATGATGTAGTAACAAACATCCAAGCATACAAACTTTAACATTTTCAATATGAGTATATATTTAACACGAGTCATGTGCGAGGACAAGGATAAAAACAGAAAATATAATTTTAAAAACCGCAAAAACACTTGCACAAATTTGAACCAAGTAAATGAACGCCATTAACAAATTTAGTTAAGTATCAATTATATTGTAAATGACTGTGGAATGTTCACTGATGTCTGTAATTATTAAGTATTTCGATACTAAGTGTTGGGTCATTAACATAGTTATCTATATTTCAGAGGTATTTAACTTGCATGTAGGTAGTCGGTCTGTGTAAGATCATATTTGGAGTTCTTGTCGCCCACTTGCCACCGATGCTGATATCATCTTTCGACGCAGTAAGCGCCACGAATCATAATAGGTCGTGTATAAATGCAGCAAACTATAAAGTAAATTAAAAACACGGACACCTGATTACGCAAAAACAATGTTTACACCGACTTGGTATTTAAATATAGTCTCTTATATGATATTATGAGTAAAGTTCAAACTGTATATTATCTGTGCTTAATATATTTCTTCTTCTCCTTCTTAATCGTGACCTTACTGCTGAGGATCGTGACTCCAGAGTTGATAAATCCAGGAACTCCTTAATATATTTAATAACGCAAATATACGAAAGATTAATATTTTACCGTCGGTTCTTTTAGAGGTAAATCTAAGATAGAGGTTCGATAGTAGTTATAGTTAGATTTTTTCGTTAAAATGAGCTTCAAATAAATGTCTAATAATTAAAAAAATTCCATTACATTTGTCGTTTTTGTTTCATTTAAAAAGGACTAAGTTCCTTTACATTTTTAAGCATTTTATCCAGTTGTTTATAATAATTTTAACAGTACACCGATAGTGTTTTTATGTTCTAAAGATAATGAAAAAAATTGCGAAACAACACTAAAGTATTAGTTAATGTTGCCATTTAATACAAGCCGTCATATAATGATTCTCTGGAATATCAAGACAATTGACCTTGTGTGTATTCGGCGGGAGATAACTAGGAATAGATTATTCTGATTATAACGTCGTAGGTAGATAATGCGAGACAAAAAACATGGTACAGCGTTAAAAAGCACCTGCGTCGACCAGAATAATTAATAAAAACATGATATATAATCTATGCTTAAATTCGTAGTAAGCTTTAATATTGATATTTATTTTTAGATAACGGTAATTCACCGTAAAAATGTTATCGATTTGTTGAATAAATTTCTCAGAATTTTTGTTGTTGTGTTCTGATAGGCAATAAGTTGAATGAGTTTTCTAATAAGAATAAGCCTTTTTAAAGGACTCTTACAAAATGTTTTCACATTATGCTTTAGACGAATGTAGAAGATTTTAAACCAATCGTTAAACTGAATTAATAATAAAAGCATTACAAAAAATTGTATTTTAAATCTTCGTAAATTTATCAACTTAAAATTATTTATAAATAAAGTCAATAGGCAATTCATTATATATTTAGCCTAATACATATCCCATGATGGTTCCTTTTATTATGATATTATTAGTTTTAAAGTCCTGTTTTTTTAGTGATGGTAATAATTACCTACTAAATATACCAGTTCATAAAAAATATTATTCTTTATTCAACCGCTTGAAGAGAAAACTTTAAAAAGTTTTCTTTTGTATTTATTTTTCTGGTCTATGTCGTAGTATTCTCGGAATATATATCTGTATGTCACTTCCTTCTCTACGCTCCTGATCCTATCCAATAAAATGAACCATTTAAATCAGATAAAACATACAGAAAATATGTCCAAATATGCCCTAATAAATTCAGTTGAATTTAATAAATAGCGATGTACAAATAGCGAACTGAAACTTAACCACAGTTGAAAATCCGTTCAGGCTTCGATGGAGAAAAATTTCAACAATTTCTGCTGTGCAGTTATTTTATAATACGATGTAATTAACCACATAGTTATGAGTTTATCAACCTCACTGAAGCTATACATATATTAAGCTAATCGCTATCTCATACATTATTCATTTTAAAAAAGTTAAGTTACGGTTTTGACTGGAGTTGTTGCTAAGCAACTAAGGTCGAGAGCCTTCGAACCAACTTTGGTGACCTTACCTAGGTAACATGAATGTAGTTATTCTACTCCTAGATATAAATTGTTCTTCTAAGAATTAGCAATCTTTAAGTGAATGGCTTAGAGTACTTCACGACTACTTTAAGCAAGTATTCTTATAATGACCAATGATTAAATACAACAACAGTTCAGAAATACAAAATAACGTCTTTACGCGTACGTATTTGTTTTTATAATACAAATTATATAAAAAGAAAGGAAATTGCGAGAGCGTGAACGTGCGCAAACGTAAATCTACTTTAGCTGAACGTGAGATAATATATTTAACTCTTTAAATTTTAATAATCTAAAGATAGTTTTCTTGCAGGAGTTATAATCTTAAATTGTATTATTTTAACTAATACAAAAATTATTAATGTTAAATTGCGCTTCTTGGCCATTA
Source organism: Graphium colonna (assembly GCA_025505425.1). Classification (NCBI taxonomy): domain Eukaryota; kingdom Metazoa; phylum Arthropoda; class Insecta; order Lepidoptera; family Papilionidae; genus Graphium; species Graphium colonna. The sequence goes on from JAOCPS010216081.1 coordinate 7,326, forward strand.
TAACGCTGAATTTGTCAAGATTCAAAACATGAAACCATTCCGTGCATATTTTTGGAAGACATTCGTTTAAAGATGATTGCAGTAGAGTTCGGATTCATCCAGATGTAAACAATCATTGAAAAGAAGTACAGTGCTGTTTTAACCGTATTTTACGCTTTATACCTTGGTTTGACGGACAGCTGTTTTTGTGTAAGCTATCGTGACGATGCCCTACTGTAAGGGCACCTTCAGTCGATGAGTAATCCACCGTAAGGTTAAAGAAATCTGATTACATCAGTCGTATATTCGATCGATTTTTCCGTGCGTATTTCTCGAATGTCGGCATTAAAGGTCAAAAGCTCTATACGAGCAAGCTGCAGCTTATTTAACCTTAGGCTAATAGTGCAATCTTCTTAGGACTTTGTAAATGTCTTCAAGTGTAATATAACTAAATATGTAACTTGTGAGGAAGATACCAAGTTCTATAAAGTGACTTTATTTCTCAAACTTTTTAGTATTCTAGTAAAAAAATATTTTTTTAATCCATTTGTTGCTGTCGAATAGTAAAAACTCCGTTGGATAATAAATAATTTTGTAATAGTTGAGAGCTGATATATCCATCAATATTTTATACTTATATCTGTCAAAGATTCTCGTTATTGAAGTCGTTAAAAACTACTTTAGTTTTTATGTCATAGACATAAGATTAAGTCATTATTAAATTCAATTAATAATTAATATTCATCTATTTTTCCGTTAAGGCGCTGACAAGTCTCATTCGAAAGCTTGATATTATAATAATCCTTCGTATTACTGAGGATAAAAGGAAAATTAGATAAGAGAATATTTCCAGAAGACTAAGACCAGGAAGTTTTTTTAAACGTCTACCCTCACGACTTGATACTCCCACTGAAATCCTTTATATGGCTAGAATGAGTTATACAGAAAATGATTCACGAACGAGCAATAATATCGATTACAGCGACGGGTGGCCTCGGGAATTAGGACGTGTTTAAATATTAAATATTATATGATGCGTACGAATTACTGGCCATCTATATATATCGGTGAACGAACAAACTAACGTAATAGCCGTACGCCGAGCCTGTAGGTATGCATAACTTAACCAAGGACGACGGCTTACGTCACGGCTTCAAGGAATCTTGACAATCGCGGATAGTGTGAATGACACACACCTACTACGTTCTTTAGTCTGTAGATGGATCTAAATTAAAGTTCACGCCGAAAGAAATATATTTCATTACAATAATGGAATAATTTCTTACACAGAAACTAGCAAAAACGACTTCAAACGTCTCGGACGTAGAGTTTCGTGAAGAAAATTTATCAGTTATTTTGATTTCAAAAAGGAAACTATTGAATCAATTTTTATGAAAATTATTTGGGACTACCTCGTAACTATATCCATTTAAATAAAATAAGAATATTGAAAATCGATGTATAACTTGCGGAGAAACCCGATCACGTAAATGTATACCAAAAAAATAATATACAGTCGAAATAAGAACCTATTCTTTTTATGATGTAGGTTGAAAAATATGACTTTTTTATGGAAAGGAAGGCTAACGAGCAGACGGTTAACCTGATGATAAGTGATCCCGCCGCCCATGGACATACGCGATATCAGGAGAGTCACGAGTGCGTTGTTAACCTGGGAAATTGGATAGGATAGGGTCGGGATTGAGGATTAGGTGGGGAAAGGAGTGGGAAAAGAAAAGGGTAGACATGTCCATCCAGTATGCCCAAAAGTCATGCATCCTTTATATTATGCTGACTAAAAAGCGGTGGTACTTCCCCGGGCGAGCGCAGCTGTAGAAGTGCAGCAAAAAGATGAGCACCTGTAAAAAGATGTTATGATATAATATCCAACAAACTATTCCCATATTGACAACGCACTCGCAACTCTCCGGATGTTTCGTGTGTCGGGGACGGGATCGCTTACCAACTGGTGAAACGTCTGCGCGTTTGTCTTCCTTTCCAGAAAACAAAATGCTATCGCTTCTTGATATTTGACTTTTTATCATTCTAGTATTTTTCTTATAAATAATTATTCTCCTCGCATTATAGTAATAATACGATATCGTACGATTTATGTCGGCATTAAAAGCTGCCGTTGGAATATTACAAAGCTTTGATTACGAACTTTCACATGATTGTTTTCAGTGACTGACTTATCTAACGTACCGGTTGAACGGTTATCACAGATGGGTAACTGTTGTACGAGTAGCATGGCGACCACAGATTGCATTTGTAACCATTGAGTTCGTTTTAGTTGCGATAAGAACGGAAAGAAATGCCGCATTCTACAGGCTTACCGCCTTTTAAAACGTGGACTAACAAAAGTACCGTACCGTACGTATGTTCTTGACATTCTAAATCAAGTGCAAAATATTTTTTATTACAAAACTAGGTTCCTTTCTTATCCGTGAATCATCTTTAGTACTATATATAGTCTTATAATAAAATACCGGGATTAATCAAGGTTAGAATGACGTTTAATCTCAGTACTTACGTTAGTCCACGTTTAAAGTTTCGTCGAATAATTTCTAATGCCAATTTATATAATTTGTATTCTTTTAAACGCTTATCAACGTAAACAAATTGAAATGAGTCATAACAAAAAAAAAATCGTTTTATTTTTAAATTGTACGAAGTTCACGGAAATTGATATTTACCACGGCGTTTGCATTTTCAATCGTTTTCGCTTGTTGCTTTAATCAATTTACTTTCTCTTACAATTTTCTCTCCGTATCTTATTTTGTTGCATTTAATACAAAAATCTTTTTATTTTACATAGCGTACCACCTAAATATATAATTTTTGTGTCTTATTTCTAATAGGACTATTGCGTCCTAAGTATTCACAATACATCTTTGCGCCTGTTTGTACACATGCCATACATGTAAATTTTAACCGACTTCAAAAAAGGAGCAAGGTTCTCATTTTGAAGGTTTATATGTTTAGCCGCCATTTATGGACCGATTTTAAAAATTCTTTTCTCATCTTATAGAGTATTCTTCTTCTTCTCATAATATTGTCCGGAAAATCGGTTTAGTAGTTTTTCCTTAAAATCAAAATAACAAATAGATTTTATGTATTTTTGCGCGGATCTCCGTAATTTTTGGAACAATTTCAAACATCTTTTTTTATGATAGAGCTTTCTTTGTATCCATAGAATTAAAAAAAAATCGGTTCATTAGTTTGTTTTTTAAATAAATATAACAAAATTTAGGAATGTTCGCATATCTCCGCAACTTACGAACTGATTTGAAAGAAAGATTCTTCTTGTGATTATTTTTTAAAAATCGGAGTAAAACAAACTACTGTTTTTAAAATCAAAATAACCGAAAAGATATGAAATCGGTTTTTGTAATTTTCTGTCAAAGTAAACTTCTTAATACTTTTTTATTTAAAAAAAAAGTTGTATTATAAATGTTTATTTCTATTTAATTTATAAAATAAATAGTGTTGACATTAGTAAAATATAAACACTAGTTATGTATCGCGACTAGGTCGCGGGTCCATCTTTGTCCGGATCGTCCGCCATTAACGGCTGATTAAAATTTAGCAGACGTAGCTTTTGAGAGCGACTCCGGTGAAAGCTGGTGTCGAAATGAAAGTAGTTCTGGCGACGCATCGCGCCGGCTAAGGCTCGCCCCGGGCCTGTCCGGTGTGACGGCCTGACGTTTCCCCATCATTTCACTCGCGCTAACCAAACAGCATTTCTGTTTGTATGACCCCCCCACCCCCTCCCTACACGAGTATTGGTCGTGGAAGTGTGCCAGCCGTTCTGCTGCCCATCACATATCGATAGCCGCCACGTACACTATCGAAATTGAAAAATGGACATCTTTCATCATCTTTATTTTATTGCACCAATGAAAAGTAAAAAAAAAAATATAATTCTATTTACAAACTATGTAGAAAAAAATCAAAATCTCTTCTCGCAATCCAATTCTCGATAACAATCAAAATCTGAACTTAGAATCGCTCAAATGCAAATTAGGGATTTTTAAGCTTCGATAGTTTACGTGGGGACCGCTGATATGTGCTTTTTCATTCTAAACATTTGAATGGGGATTTTAATAACAAATTATTTACAAACACACCTTCAAGCACACACACATACACTTATGAAAAAAAATCATATGTTCTTTAATGTGATACAAATATTAAGTTCTTTTTCAGTGAAAATATATTCATTGTTTTTACTGTTTGCAAAATGCTTCCCCCATAGGACACGCTGCGCCTAGTGTGGGGGACAGTACGTACAAATGTTGATTTCTTTATTCTAATGAAATATTTCATTTCATCTACAAATATTAATAAAATATTCCATGGATAAAGAAAGGAACGTTAACATGATATCTTTGACTATCTACACGAGTAAACACACACATATCTATATAAATAAACATCACGACGATCATGATAACATCTCTACCGATTTCAACCATAATCTAAGGTCAGGGGTTTTTTTGGTTCTATACCAAAACCTTTTATTTTTTATTCGCCAAATTCGACGTCACAGAAACAGTTGTTTCTAATAATACATACTAATATTAATAAATGAATCGAACTAGGATATTGTTACTATGCAGTAATACATTTTTAGCGAAATATTGAGATGCACGCCGAAAACCCCATATATTTTTACATAGTTAATATTTGTCTACGTCCTAAAGCTAGAGTAAAGCAAATTATCTATGAAAATTATTTTCCTACCAAGTATAAGTATTAAAATATATACAGAGTTAGTTTCGACACTTCAGGAATTTAAAACCGACATAAAAACCTAATAAAACTCGTAACATAGATTTAAACTCAAGAAATCTCAAAAGATTTATAGTTTCTCCAAGTATCGATTTGTGATACGCTCTTTTTCATGCGGTCATATTGTTCGGTGTAGGATGGCATTAATACAATCACAGTTCTAGCTCAGTCCAGCGTGTGGAGGTTCTTGGGGAGTTATTCATACTTTGTGCAGTCATTACGAAAACGTAACTGGGTGACGAAACCCTGGCGCTGTGTATTGTTGCGTATTTGCGAAACGGTTGGGCGGTTGAGCACACGCGAATCGCTGAATAACGGAATGGCTTTGTACGCTTCCACAGACGTATTTAGAAATATGTGGAGATTTTGTAAAGTATAATATGTTTAGGCACTTATAATATGTATAGACGTGTGTTACGTATGTTGAGATACTTATGATATATCATCAGGAACAAGACTAGAGGGTAGACCGAGTTAGATCTACCTTCTAATTTTGTCATAGGGTTTATTACATCATTTGATATAAATGAACATCATTTATCAATAAATGAACTTTTTAAAGCATTTTCAACTTGGATGGATGATTAATCGGTGCTATAAATTATGCTATGGAAGCAGAGGTTATTTTATGATATGCATTTTTGCCTTTGTAAAGTACACAGAAATTCGGAGTGGTGTAGCGTAGCATCGTGCATAAATCTTTTTCTGCCCTTTACTCTTAAACCGGTGTAAAACAAACCACAGCCACCATGACTATCTTTAATCTCTTACACTTTTTTTTCCTCCACTTTACCTCTCCTAATCCTAAAAATATTTCCTTCGCTTAATGTAGCTAACAACCTATTTCATCTAACTTTTGCAAAAAAAAAAACTTTTTACGTGTTGTTAACTTGAAAGATTGGGTTTAACATCAGGTGAACTTTCTGCTCGCGGGATATCTTTTGGCTATAAAACTAACATATCATAAGGAATTGAATCTTAATTTGATTTGTTATGTCCTTATTTTGTTATTATGAAACGATGTTTAAGGAACATAACGATCCAAGGTCTTGGTGATTAGCACTAGAGTTATAAATAGACGTGTTCTAACAATTGATTGACAACTTAATGTTGCTAAATGCACCGAAGATCGGTGTGCGTGAAGCTGCCATTTTCCTTTTTAATGGACCTAAAAAACCGGTTAATTACCCGTCCGTCTGTTTATATTTTTACCGTATCTTTGAGCATTATTTCGGATAGACTCTAGTTGGAAAGCTTACTCCTAACAAGGATATCGCTCTGAAAATTTTGTTAAAAATAAAAAAAAATACATCGCACCAACTTCATAGACGATTTTTATGAACATCTAACGTATAAGGCGACTGATGTGAGTTTATACAATTTTCTTTGAAAATTAATTATAACTGGTATAACAGAAAATTACAGTTCTGTGTATAATAAGCAATAATGATGGATTGTGCTGGACTTGGATTGCGAAATAGTCTTACCATTGTATATAATTTCAAACATTCAGCTGAAAGGAGATCGACGATGAGAGAATAGATGCATTATTAACGGCGACCATGTCACGTCTTTTTATTCTCTTTTACTACAGTTTATATTTACTCGCTGCTCTACGGAATCGGTCAGTTATTTTGGGAGAGCGGTCCTCTCTTGTTCTCCGATTTGCTAGTTTCGTGACGCCTGATCAGAAAACGGGTCAGGGGAATTGCTAATGATAATGTATAAACACGTTTTCGCGGAATTTATTAGAAATGTTAAAATTTTACATTTGTTTTTATTTCATTACATCGTTTATGTACAAAATATATTCTAGATACCCCAGTCTCAAACAAAAGTGAAAACCAAAACCGTCCTTAACTTTAGCCGTCTAACTAATGCATGTCATTATTTTTGTGTTTTGTGAATAAAATCTTACATGTAGACATACGTTATTTTTACAAAGTAATATATAACACGGGAATAAATTCTGATTGGAGTTTTAAAGAAAATGAACATAGGCGTATCTAGGGTTATTTTCCCAGGCGAGCATCAGACCATCCTGGGGTGGGCAGTAGACCATTGTAATGTGGGTACTAAAATATCCTGGGGTGGGCATTACATCGTCCTAGGGTGGGCACTACTCCATCCTGGGGTGGGCACTATATCATCCTGGGATGGGCACTACACCATCCTGGTGTGGGCACGGACCACCCAACCCCCTCTATATATGAACATGGAAATGAGTGTATATCTTGACGTATTTGAGACGCTGATTCTGAATCTAGGGCTTTTTATATATTATCAATGCCTTACATTAACTTTGATTTCATTGCGGCTCCACTTGCATAGGGAAAGTAATTGTTGTTTAGGTTTTTTTAATATAGTTAAAATAAAAAGCGTTGCCTTAGACAAACTATTTTATCTTCTAACATTCATCTCGCTGCCAATTTACGAGTCTGTCTTCGCCAGTTACAAACAAGTTCTTTTCCAAATCACTATTGTCGACAATTGTCACAGAACTTTACTTGTGTGTCATCAGGAAACAGTATAGAGTAAACGTAACATATATTCTTTCATAAAATAGACTTCATTAAGATACATCTTGTATTCTCACGACGATATAAGACTTAAAACGCAATTAAAACTTTCTAGGCCGACATTTCTCTTTCCTGTCGCCTCAATATTTAAAGTGGTTGTAATTAAATGAAGAGTCGTAATGCCTGGGCCCGGGTCCACGTCACTGCCAAGATTCGTGGTCGACCTCCGACCCCTGACTTCCAACACCGCTCAAGTAGTCCTCATTGAGCTACTTATCCTATTGCCACAGTTAATTCTTTCGGGTAATTAAAATTATCAACTCAAAATGTCTTTCGTATACTCGCAGTGTAAAGTGACCTAAAATAAAGGTCACGTTTTTTGTTCTTCAGTTTTACAAGGTTTTATGTTAATTATTTTTTGTGTCTCTTTCAAGTTTTAAATATGTCATCTGTTTTACACTAACCTTAAAGTAATGAGTTTTTTTTTTTTATTTGACAGATTTTCAAATATGTTCACAGGCAATATCTCATTAAAAATACCTTGCATTTTGTCATTTATTTATGTCGCTCATATTAAGTAAAAATTTTGAAAATATTTATTTATTTATTAGCCACATTAACTACACTTAAATCACTTCACTGTGTCTCTTTTTCTCATCTTTGCACATAGCTTGGCTTTCGACATAGGCCTCCTCTAGCGACTTCCATTCCTCCCTATCCCTTGCTAACCACATCCGTCTCCACATCCTTCCTTTATATCATGCTCCCATCTTTTATATTGTCTTCCTTTTTTCCTATGTCCATTTCTTGGGTACTCATTTCTTGCTTTGGTTGTCCATTTTTCGAAAATAAATTTATTTCAAATTTAAATTTTTAATATTAATGATATCTTATGCCATGTCTTTACCGAATGTTTTTTTATTTATTGAAAGGAAGACAAACGAGCAGACGGTTCACCTGATGGTAAGCGATCTCGTCGCCCATAGAGACACGAAACATCCGGAGAGTTGCGAGTGCGTTGTCAACCTGGGAAATTGGATAGAATAGGTTTATTGAATAGAATGGGGGATGGAGGATTTGAAGGGGAAAAGAGGACGAACAGACAAAAGTAGGCATGGCCATCCAGCATCCTCAAAAGTCGTGGATACTTTATTTTATATCGATTTTATAAATGCCGGCGGTATTTCCCCGGGCGAGCGCGGCCGTAGAAGTGTAGCAAAAGTTGTGAAAAGATTGCTCTACCACCTCAAAAATGTGCTACCTGAGAACGCTGTACTATAGCGCAGTAATCAGTACTTGTCGGGTATCGCTCAGCGGAATGTTCGATAAGGTACTCGGGTGTGACTTCTGAGTTTTGTTTAAAGATAAAAAAATTATCCATAATGATTCATATTAATAAAACGAATGTTTAATTTCGGCCTTTAATACGAATATTAAATGAGAAAAAAAGAAACTCCCTTCAATTGTACCCGGCCTAACCTTAATTTCACAACTCTAAAACTACCCGGAAAAATAGTGGATTAATAAACAAGCTAAATAACTTGTTACAAAAACCATTTGAACACGCGAAACTAAATGATACCAACGTTACCAAATAACAATATTCCAATTTTGAATCGAGTACGTAAAGGAAAGTGGTTTATGTTGCGTCACATCGGACTGCGAACAAATGTAACATCGTCAGAAATTGTTATAGTTTTTACTGCTTCAAGTCGTGAATGCAACTGTGTAAATGAAAAGAATATATTTACATTCGTATGTGTGCATATCATGTACATTTTCTTTTGCATAAAAATATTTGTGAGAGAGACAAAAACTAAAGTCTAAGCTAATGTTCAAATGTCAACATCAACTTGTTAATGTATTTCGTTATTAGTCTAAATCACATCGATATGAAAATTACCTTGTGTTAATGTTTCTTTGTTTCGGTATGTCTCGGCTAATCGTCGACCACCCAATTGTCTGAAAACAAAAAAAATCATGCGTTGAACAGACATGTAAATAGTCCGTTTATATCCGTCCGATTATATCTAGAAATAAATAAATAACAACACGATACCTGAAATATAAAAAAAAATAAACGGAGAAAGTTTGAAGAATATCGGAAGAAAATAGTTAAATTAAATAACATAAGATCAAAATAGATTTTCACAAAAAATTACAAGAAACCGACTATAAATGCTTGGCATTATTTTGATTTAAAAAAATCAAGAATTGGACCAATTTTCCTAAAAAATCTATGGGGCCAATTCAGTTCAATTACGGAGTTATGAGCTCACATTCGAATTTAGAACATCTTCCTTTTTTGAAATCGGTTAAAAATAATAATTACATCGATCAAAAGGTAGAATACATTAACACGAGCAAAACGTGGGATATATCGAATTATCCATAGATGCGCCCTAATAAATATATTACGTCTTTTAAACGTCAGACGCTTTGTATTTATATGTTTGCTACTATTTACCCTATCAGTCACTCAACTATGCTTTTTCTGCACAAGATCAAAGAGTAAATGAACCTTAACGGATGTTATTACCATTTTTCTCCCCAGTTCGACGTTATATTAGCGTAAACAATAACAACGTGTCTGCATTTGTTTATCAAAAGATAAATTATTTCTATCAGATTTGTATCAGTTTATTTGAAACTGACTGTTGTGGCTGCGTTAGTCACTGTGAACGTCTTGTATTTTGAGATTACGAATTTGAATCCCAGTGCAACGTTATCAGAAATTGACTTTTCTCACCATGCCCTTTTCTGCCCCGGTTGTTTGTATAAGTGACTTATATACGCTTCATCTCATCTTTTTAAAAAGTTCTGATTGGAACAGGCTTTGTCTTTGTAAACGATGTATAGCATAGTACAAGAAGATAAATGGAGTATCTTCTTGTACTATGTATAGCTTACATTTGGCAACTCAAGCTGTTGTCATGTAAATGTAGAGCTACATTTTGGTGCCTTCAGCCCGTGGAAACTTAGCCTTTCCACAGGCTGAAGACTCCATGAATGATATCCGTGTTTTAACAGATTGACCCAAATAGAGTCTCCATTTGGGTTATTTTTTCAGGGAAACCATAAAAAATCGAATTCATTGCTTAGAGAAGCCAGATAGGTTCGAATAACTATTTATTAAAAGAATTGTGATAAAATTAGATTTTAAATTGTTGCGAATCATGTGTTTGCGAAATCCACGTTTTTAAAAAAGTGGCGTTAGTTGGTTTGCAAATTAAGCTATCAATATGTAGTTTTGTTTGTTATTTTTTCATACTAAATAATAATCCTACGTGCGATTGTATATTATCTTATGCAATTAATGTCACTGTAATAAAAACTATAACTTTTTTAAGAACTATTTTTGGTAAATTCGCTATTTAAATGGACTGCTGGAAACTCCTAGTTCACAAGAGGCAGATGATATGATTACATTCATTTTCGTCTCTTTGAAAATATATCAGTTTTGATGTTTGAGCTTGAAGGGTTTATCTCGTTTTGGGATGTATTATAATTTTTTATAACAGGAAATACAAGTTTTACCAAATTCTTATTCGATTAACAATTCGTAGACATTAAAATCTTGTTTTATTCGTATTATCAGTATTACATATGCCATCAGTATTATAAATAATAATATTCAGGCCTTATTCACTCACAGCCGGAATATCAAGGTGCTTTGCTGGGTGTGGATCGATACGGCTTATTAATTATTTTTTACTATAATGGTTTTTGTCCTTGAATTAAAATAACCAAATGAAGCTCAAGGGCTAAAAAAATATTAAATTAACATTTTTGTAATGACGGCTTCAAATGAAAATTTAAAAATTGAAAAAGAAAAAATCTATTATTAATAAAACTTATATTTAAATAGTTTTTAGAAAAAATATATATACGTGTATTGTATTAACTTATGCGTAAAATCCGCAAAAATTATTTGATGGAATTTAATAAAAGTCACTTTATCGCAATTTTATCTTATTTTTTACAAGATCGAAGTAGTACAATACGATTTTCCAAACTCAAAAAAGTCACTAGGACTGTTCATACATTATAATAACGAATGGGACATATATTAATGAACTTATTTTTAATGAACTGTTCATGAAATATTATTAATAAACTTCTTAGGTACTTCTACTTCTCAGCCCATTGCCTCTTCCATTGCGCACCATTCCTTTCGGTCTTGTGCTTTCGGCATTCAATCTTCACCAGTCCTTCATGGTCAGGCTACATATCGATACCTAAATCCGCAAATGAACTAACTCCACTTGAGTAACTTTTTCATTGAAACCATAAATTTTTTAAATATTTTTCACGCTAAATACAGAAAAGGATAAAATTCATCGCATGGAGAAACCAAACAGGTTTTCAAATAACTTTTTATCCAAAGTTTTAAATCGTTGCAAATCATGTCTTTGCAAACTCTGTTTTTGACAAAAGTGGAGTTAGCTGGTTTGAGAATTAAGGTATGTCGTAAAAATGACACCAGATGGGGTTATGATGTGCTAAAGTGGAGACTCAGAACTTATTACAGAAACGTGGGTAGGCAACGGACGCGATGGACTTCTTAGATATTAAAAACCAATAGTATAACGTTGCAGCGTCAGCATCTGTGCTTATGTGAGTGTTGATATAACTTCTGAATCTATTCAAATATTATTTATATAAAAAACATACAAAGCTTGATGTTTGTTACTACATTAAGCTAAAACATTTGAATGGTTTTCGATACAATTTGATACACAACAAGTTTATTAGCTCTATTAACATATAGTCATCCTACAGTTAATCTAACTGCTTTTGAACATGTAAAAAATAATGTGGGTAAAACCAAAGGAACCAGTTAATATGAAATAATAATAATAATTAATTAAAATATACAGAGGTATAATTATTATACATTCACTTTTTTATGTAATTAATACAATCGTAACGGATGGTGGTTAGGCGTGTTTCCTGCACGATTTAGGTGCTGTTGGAAATACCGGATATTGGTATGAATTAAACTATTCTAGAACTTTCAAGTAAAACCTTCGAAATCACTGTCTTTGGAGAAGCAGATAATGGACATGCAGAAGTATTTAAAGTGATTAAAATATAGAAAACCGATGATTTTTGTTTGTATGCTTAAACGTTTTATCTTTAAACTTCAAGTTAATATAGAATTTATAACATTGTTATACTATTTCATTTGTCAGCCGACAAGACTTTCGGCTTTTTTCATATACATTCACAAGTAGATACCTTAATTCGCAAACCAGCTAACTCCATTTGAGAATTTTGTACAGGAGCACCATTAAACATTGTAATATTTTTCATACTAAATACAAAAAGAATCAAATTTGTCGCGTAGAGAAACCAGCCAGGTTTACATAATATTTATTTAGAGAATTATGGTAACACTAATTTTAAATTGTTGCTAATCATGTCTTTGTCAACCACATGGTTTTGACAAAAAGTTGAGTGAGCTGGTTTACGAATTAAGGTATCGAAATACATATGTATATTTCGTAGTAACATACAGATAAATTGTTACTCTATTATTTATTTATATAATTGCTAGATACAAGCATGAAAAAATATTAAACCTTTTGTCCTAATCGCTTCCACGATAAATGTTTCGATATTATTTCGAGTTTATTTTTTTTATGGAAATGATAACAAACGAGCAGGCGGTTCACCTGATGTTAAGTTATCCCGTCGCCCATGGACACACGCAACATCCAGAGAGTTGCGAGTATAACTATGAAATTAGATAGAATAGGATTATTTGATAGGATGAGGTCAGGATTAAGGATTTGGTGGACAGGAGTGGGAAAAGAAAAGGGTAGACGTGGCCATTCGGCATCACCAAGTCATGCAATCTTTATTTTATGCCGACTTTATAAAGTGCGATGGTGCTTCCCTGAGCGAGCGCGGCCGTAGAAGTGCAGCAAAAGCTGTGAAGGGATGGTTTGCTCTACCACCTATGAAATTTTCGTTGAAACTGACGGATTAGTAAAATATCCCCCTATTATTTTAACGCAGCACTTTAAATTTCTTTACGTTTATTTAAAATTAAGTGATAAGAAATTTAAAAGAAACATTGTGAGGACAAGACGCGATCGTATGACAAGCAGACGTATTAGCATCTATTGTTAAAACGATTACTTTGGCCAAGGTCAGGCGAATGCGCGTACGCAAGTAGCTGAGAGGTGTGTAGGCTTCGCTTTGAAACAATAAGAACGGGGACACAAAAACATATAATATTGAAGCGAATAGACGCTGTGAAGTAAGATTTGTTTAGTAAATTTTTGCTGACTCCATTCCGCGACCTTACCTGGTCTATTTGACTACTACCATTGACTGGCTTTTACGGTTCTGCTGTTAGCTCATATTACTTGGAGTTAAAAAGGACTAGATGTGATATTCTGACGCATAAGCCAATATATGTTATTTGTATTAAAGCGATACAAACTAACTTATTTTCACAAATAACAGGCTGATTGGCGAGTCACCTAAGATATTAAAAGAGAGCACTCGGTACTTGATTATCATCATACTTATGTTTTAAAATTAGGTGCATAGTTTTAGCCTATATATTCCATTTATGGATGAATTTGGCGGCTGTGATTAGCTGGCACGCGCGAGGCGTCGACAACCGTTTCGCGTTCCGTCTCACTCGGACTACACAGTGTCCGCTCGGATGAGCATGAATTACTCAACTAACTTTTTAACTTTAGATTATGTTTACTCAATGGTAAAACAATATTGATTTTTAACAATATTTTTATTCTTCATATATGATCTTCACATGTAACGTCTTAAAATATTGAAAGTGGCTCACAAGTCAACTACTATTTGCAATTCTCGCCTCTTCTGTGCCTCTTACAATGTAAGGATTTAATAAACTCATTCTCTCTAATAATCATGTCCTAATATGTAATACGTGACTATGATAAAATAATGTAGTTATTTATCTTTGCATATCGAGTTACATATAATAATATTTTATGCATTCATCTATTTCATGTCCCTTTAATATGTGGACGATATTAAATTAACATACGAATTAGCGTTGCAATGAGCGTCGTCGAATCGGAAATCCGGCAACGTGTCATTATTCAGAGCGAGACACGGCCGGCGTTGGTCTGGGGGCCCATTGATAAAGGTTTCGGAATGGCGGCCATGGCCCATGCGTACACGTCCACGCACTTTCACCGATTGTGCGCGTCGCACGACACATATTCCTGACCCCGATGGTTCGCGGCTTAGCGCTGTTTATTTACCGTTATAGACAACTTTTTATAATCTGTTCCCGCCATTATTGACGTTCATTTTCTTTATTATCTGTGGAACAACGTTCGTTTTGTTACCTCCACAGATAACATCTGTTTTATATAGGTTTTGCGTCATTATTTGTTTCATGCTTTTTAATCGACTTCAAAAAAGAGAAATTTCTCAATTGAGATGCTTCTATATTTTATATATGATCGCGCGTGTCTGCCATTTATGAAACGATTTTTAAAATTATTTTTTCGCTAAAAGGTTATACTTCCGAAATGATTTTATAAAGTTTTCAGAAACATCGGTTCAGTAATTTGTTTTTTGTAATCAAAATAACGGAATAAAACCTGTTTCCGAACGGACGAAAAATCGGTTTTTGTAATTTTCTGTGAAAATCATCTTGTGAACGTATGTTTTGTATGATTTTGAGTAAGTAAATAATGTTTTTAAAGATACAATACACATAGTATAATGTGTATTGTATTCGGTGTGGACGAATTGCCGATTATCGTTTGGAATTTCTAGGCAGTAACACCTGCTTTGCTGGTATTGCGACAGCTAGGTCGTTCCGGCGCTGGCGATATGCAACCGGTTGTGCGGGGAGCGGGGTGCCTGCCCCCACCGCGTCATTCAGCCTAGGCCCGCCATGTCTTTCGAGTTTTAAGGGCAGACGTGAAATCCAATCTATTATAAAATCCAACACACGCGACTAAGTGAGCTTAAAGAAGCTATATCAATGTATATTGTGCGTAGTGTGTTTGTAAATTGTCTCTTTTAATCTCCTCGGAGGAAAATAACTTATAAGTTATAGCAATTAAACTATTCTAGAACTTTCAAGTAAAAACTTCGAAATCACTGTCTTTAGAGAAACAGATAATGGACATGCGGAATATTTTACAGTGATTTAGCATAAAAAACTGAAAAGTTTTGTGCTTTATCCTCTCGTGGGAATAAAAGGGACAAAACTAATAAGTTATAGCAAAATCCGTTAAGTTCTTATTACGTGAAATATGAACAAATGTAAACATATCTAATATCCATACTCACAAACTTTCTCGTCGATATGAAGCAATATATATTCATATTTTGTTAGTATACAGAATATATCCAATATGAAATGATATCAACTGTCTACAAATAATTGTTATCCTTTTTTTATCTGATTTGGTTTGGTGTCCCTATTTCTTTTTGCATTATGGTCTCCCTACGTTTACCTGACACCGTTGCCCTAGTGGTACCAGGATATACCGCTACTCCAACTATCGCTCTTAAGCTCATTACAGAAAATGATTCTTGGAACAGTGGCTTACCATTTAAGTACATATCGGAAGAATGTTATAAAACACAACAAAAAACATTAACTGCAAACTAGTTGTATGTTGGGTAAAAGTCCACTAAGGCATTCTACTGTTTTTACACAAATTCACATAAAAAAGAGGAGGGGCAAAAATTCTTTGACTAGAAACCAATTTGTTGGACTATTTTTTTTTATATTGGCGAGAGTACATTTTGAGAATGCATTCAGACCCAAATATTTTTTACACTAATTTAATATGAGGAATTTTTTACATTTTTCTTGGACACCTACCGCCTTATTACAAAACGTTGACGACTAACGTAAGTACGGGGATTAAACGACATTCTAAACTTTATTAATCCCGGTATATTCAACAAAAGACTATATATATGTAGTATTAAAGATGATTCCAAGATTACGGAGAAAACTAGTTTTGTCATAAAAAATAATTTTGCACCTTGTTTAGAATGTTCACAAACTGAATTTTACACGTTATTGCAAAAAATATAAAACAAAAAACACTTAAAACTAGTAATACATGTAAAT
>JAOCPS010216082.1:0-13871 GCA_025505425.1 Graphium colonna
ATATTGTCTCGTAACAGCAATATGGATTTGTTTAATTCTAACTTATTATGTTGATTTTTATGCTCAAATTTAGTAGTTAGAGTCAGTTCTTGGAAGTTCTCATTAGATAAATTATTATTTGATTCCGCTACTATAGAATTTGTTTTATTTTCAGTTGAACATTTTCTATGTTTTCTTATACTTTTGTGGTGAGGTGTTTTTTTGTAGGTGTTGATCTACAAATATGCGTCAGCTGTTTTATTTTCAATTTGTATTTACTAATTTGATTTTTTAGTTAAAAGTTTTCTGCTAGTTGATTTTCTATTTCATTTTCAGCTATTATTAATTTATCTTGTAAATCTTTCAGTTTTTGCTCCATTTGTTGTAAGTTGTCATTTAAGTAAATTGTTTCAATGATTGGACAACTTCTATCAGGCTTTTTAGTTACTGGAGACATTTCATTTTCCGTAAATGAATAAAATGAATGATGAATTTGTACATTTATCCAACGTTTGGTTCTGAGTGTGACATGAGGGGTAATTGGGGATAGGTCAGATTCTGCTGACGAATAAGGGTCATCTGTTTGCTGCTTTTTTGATTCTTGACATTCTTTGCATTTCCAATTCTTTTTTTGTGATTGAGTTATCAAATAGAAGCGTTTTTCTATCATAACCGCACAGTCCTAATCAAAATCCTTTTCGCAAATATAACATGTTATCTATTCTTCATTAACCATTCTCTTGCAAGTTTCACAAATTTTAGGCATTTTTGTTCAAATCAACTTTTCGTAAGTAAATAACATAATTTTTCTCTTTAACTTATATTTTTCTTTTTTAATATTTATTATAATTATTTATTTTTAAAAAAAGGTCTAAAAAATTAAGTTAAAAAAAATTGAAAACTTAAACAAAAATAGTACACAGTTAAGTTATTGTCTCGTGATTTGATCCCATGGAAATGCGGTTTTGGAATTTCAAGGTTCTCGGCATCGGCTATTGCACCAAATGTCTATTACGTATTTCAGTGAATAAGGTCATCACTTACTCTACAAGAATATAATAGTACTAAGTCATTGGGTACAAAGGTCAATTATTAGATACGTTATGTGACAAGTTTCAACCATTTTGCAAACACAATATTTAAAAACTAGCACTTATTTGTCTTTGCTTCGTATCACTTTTCACATTTTATTAAGTTTCATTCTTCGCACTGACGATATTTATAAAATAACAGACATAAATATTCTGTATTTTTCATGTAAACATGATTGTTCAACTTTCTGAAATATCACAATAATTGTTCAAGTTTCGTTCTTTTCTTCATTCTCACTGATAAACCGTAACTTATTTTAATATGTCCATATCGTTCCACAGTTATAACATCGCTGTATCTATTTTTAATTATTTTAATTTACGGAGCTAATGGAACACACACGCCATCTTGCGCATCAATGTACTTCGAAAAAACATGACGTCTTTAGCAGAGCGAGGAAGTATATCGGACTCTCACCGAGTAAAACCTCCAGTTCTACGTTGTGTGAAGCACCTAGGTGTATATCAGAAGGCAAAAGTCCATCCCCCGCAGCCCTACCATGCCACATCTCTCAGTGATGCGGTCCCGCCAAGTCATCAAGGGGCGAATTCAGAGCTGTTTACGATCTACCAACACACCTCTTCCCCCGCGACTCCACCTTGATTGCAGAGCACAGAGGATATCAAGAAACACATTCCTATCTAAGTGTAAGCACGTTTCCCTTCTCTAAAAAAATATATAAAGGGGCGCCATATGCAAATCTGGCTCCAGATGCCTTAATGCCTAAGGCTGGCACTGTATGAACTCAAAGATATATACCTCAAGCATACACGAACATAAAAATATTTTTTTTGCGTTCATTAAAAATTCTCATAATAAAACATAAAACTAGCAGGGGCAATTAAACAATGAATATTTTATTTTTTAACTTGATTCCATGTTTTTGGTAAGTTAAGATATCTTTATTTTACCCCTTTCATAAATTGAAGCATATGTTAGAAAAAAATATATTTATTTAAAAACAAAGCATACAACGTACACAGTGTTCAATCACTTTAATATGTATACTGTCGTCTCGGTAAAATTTCTAATTCATAAGCAATTAGTCCTTAAACAATTGTCATCAGAGGTTAACAGCAAAGTCAAACAAGTTTGGTTCAGATCATGTGAGTATTGGCAAAACATAATTAAGATGGTATTATTACACATAGCACGTTTTTAAAATCTTATAAAGCATATAAATGTCCGTTTGTTGCAAAATTCTCGAATGGGCATATAAATCGAACTGAGAAATACATTACAGTTGACATCAATCCTCTATTTTAGAACATATTGATGATATGTTCTAAAATAGAAGATTGCTCTCAACTGAAATTTTTTTTTAATTGAAAAGGAAGACAAACGAGCAGACGGTTCACCTGATGGTAAGTGATCCCGTCGCCCATGGACACACGCAACATCCGGAGAGTCGCGAGTGCGTTGTCAACCTGGGAGATTGGATACAATGGGTTTATTGGATAGGATGGGTCGGAATTAAGGATTTGGAGAGGATAGGAGAGGAAAAGAAAAGGGTAGACACAAAAGTCATACATACTTTATTTAATGCCGACTTTATAAAGGGCGGTGGTACTTCCCCGGACGAACGTGGCCGTAAAAGTGCAGCAAAAGCTGTGGAAGGATGTCATGCTCTACCATACGGCTCTGGCTATCTTCACAAAACCGTACCACCATCCACTCTACATACAAAACCAATGAAAAATAAAGTATGTAAGGCTTTTAACGTAACCATCAAGTAATTTCTACCATCGAATTATAAATATATTCATACCTCCTCCTATCAAATGACTTACTCAACCCAGTATCCCAGTCTGGCAACACACAGGAATTTTTGGGGTGCTGTGTAGGAGATGTAATATTTTATTAAAATGTATAATTATTTTTATTTAAAACGTTATTGTACCACCGCACAGAAAAAAATAAATTAAACAAAGGGCAAACTTAATGCCTATAGGCCTTCTCTTTCAGTTAACCCGTGGTGTGAAGATCATTTGTGGTAGGCGCAAAGCGGAAAAAAACAACAAAATTAAACGCATCAATACAAACAATTACATACCAATTGGTTACATAAATAAACTAAAATAACATAAACATAAATATATACATACATATAATATACATACACATATACACATACATACATATATCGACTTACATAAACGATTATGATAAAGTACATTAACATTTGCCATATATGATTGTTTAACTGTTTTGCAAAAATAAATGAACCAATCGTTTAAAAGAGGCCTTATTTGGGGCTCTACGGATATCTTCTGGCAAGGAGTTCGAAAGCAGTGTTGCCTGTACGGTGAAAGAGTTGCCGAAGAAGCTGGTTTTACGTTTGGGAATACTAATCTTCGAATGAGATGAAGAACGTAGATTTCTTTCATTATTCAACGAAACATATTGAATATTATCTTTGAGATAAGACGGAGTAGACGGATCAATTATTTGTTTTTAATACGCGAATGTGTAAAATAAAAAATTAGCTCTACTCTATACATTCTCTTCCCTTACTCTATACAAGGTGATTGGTGAACCAGAAGTCAAAAAGGAGACTACGCGACACTCGATTGTCATCATATTTATGTGATAAAATTAAGGGCATTGTTTTCGATCAAATTTTCAAATAAATAGATGAAACGCGGATAGGATGCCGGCAGCGAACAAATGGACAGTAGGCGCAGTTCATCGACCCGAAAATGCGGGCGCGCGCGCTACGTCCGCTAGGATGTCGGTGGCTTTCGCAAACAACTACCGAACTTTAGATTAAGTTTACTCAGTGGTTAATTAATGTTTGCTTTGAATATTACATATATTCTTTATATATGATCTCCGTATAAAACATCCTCGAATTTTGAGAAGTGGTAGAGCATAACATATTTTCAAAGCTTTTGCTGCAAACTTCTACGGAAGTACCACCGCCCTTTCTAAAGTGGCATAAAATAAAGTAGGCATGACTTTTGGGGACTCCAGATGGCCATGTTTACCCTTTTCTTTTTTTCTATTCCTATCCCCAAATCCTTAATCCCGACCCCATCCTATCCAATAAACCTATTCTATTCAATCTCCCAGGTTTACAACGTACTCGCAACTCTCCATATGTTGCGTTTGTCGTTGGGCGACGGGATCGCTTACCATCAGGTGAAGCGTCTGCTCCTTTCCATAAAAAAATTGAAGGTGACTCATCAGTTATCCTGTATATACACTATACATACTCTTCCACTGCTTTATGTATACTGTTTCTCTACTCTATATTTACTTACAAGATGGTAGAGCATAACAACTTTTCACAGCTTTTGCTGCACTTCTACGGCCGTGCTCGCCCGGGGAAGTACCGCCGCCCTTTATAATGCCGGCATAAAATAAAGTATGCATGACTTTTGAGGATGCCGGATGGCCATGTCTATTTATTCTTTTCCCATTCCTATCCTATACAAATCCTTAATCTTGACCCTATCCTATCCAATAAGCCTATAATATCCGATCTCCTAGGTTGACAACGCACTCGCAACTCTTCCCGGATTTGTTTATGGGCAACGGGATCGCTTACCATCAAGTGAACCGTCCGCTCGTTTGTCTTCCTTTCCAGAAAAAAAAACTTATCCTCTATTCTGACTCTATTTAATTTGATACTCACCGAGCCCCGGCAGCCAAAGAAGCGTTCAAAGAATTCAATTGCCCGTGTATATGGTGCAACGGCAATGTATGTAATACTACATCGGCGGCAGAGTACCGCCAGGCGGCGTGGAGGGCGGATATCTGAGTGGCTAGCATGTTATGGGTCCATACCACACCTTTGGGTTTGCTGGTAGTACCTGGAGAGAGGGTAAAAAATCTAAATTACTTTCAAAACAAATTATATAAAATATATTCTACAATTAAGTTGAAGTATATCAAATCCAATTAATTGTTGTGCAAACATAACGTATCTATAGAGACCGAAGCATAAACATGACCCTGAAGTAATAATGTCTGAGCCTTACTTTCCAATTTTTTTTTGCTCTATCATAAGTGTTTATCAAAGGCATAATACTGATAAAAATTATCAAAATAATCTTGACTTCATCATTCATTGATCCTATAAATAAAACATTAGAACGCATAATATTACACAACATGACAACCAAAAACTTTTTCAAATATTTTTAACATATCAACTGTTCCCTGCGGTTTAACTTGCCTTTCCATTATCTGCTCGACCCCTTTTAGTGCCGGAACGCAATGCTAGATATCGTTACCTATTCCTCATGAATCAATGTATCATATACAAAATGTTTTTTAACTTTATTCAGCTGCTAGGACTTTGGCAGTGTTGCAGCTCGTGGGTTTTCTACCCGGAGCAAAATACAGTGAAAGCTATTCTTTAAAAGAATAGCTTTCAAGTTCAGAAGAAGCTCAACTAAATAAGTATCAAGCGAAGAAGGGGGCTAAACTTCGTTTAATTTCTTAGTTTGCTTTGGGCAATACATCCTAATAATATAATTGATTGAAAATTAAGAAGATCCATATATCGGATTGGCATGTAAAATACCAGTCCTGAGCCTAATCTATTTCTGGTCATGTTGGATACCTATCCCATCGAGACTAAAAGAACAGAGTGTACCTGCATCTGTCACACTAATGCACAACATATGTCCCATGCTGTTAGTTAAATACCGTTAAACATAATTCAACCAAGACAGACTTTTTATTCATTAAAACTTACTTGTAGATTTGTGTTTTGAAATGATTACTAAGATGGATAAAATATTTAAGATCAAAACGTCAACATTCAGCTACATCAAGCAATGTCGCTAAAACAATCTCCTTCCCTACCTGATATCGCGAACTCTGACTTTGAGTGTAAAAAGATGATTTTAGATTGCTGAGTGTGTGGGTGTATCGTTTCTCTGTGAAATTTGAGTTAGCTGGTTTGCGAATTAAGGTAACAATATGCCTTATATAGATATATTCTTATTTTTAAAAGTTTTGTACCATCAAGCATCATAGTGCTTTTAATTCTTTGAACCTGAGTTCGATCACCTGTGCCGGTACCAATGAAATTGTTGATTTATAAATTGCAATTTTAAATGCTGACTTACCACTTGCTCGGCGGTGAAAGACAACCAGCATATCTGATAAATAATATAAAAACATATTTCTGGGATATGTGAAGTTTGTCAATCCCCAATAACCCCAGCGGTGGACCAGAGGAAGCCTTTGCCCAGTGGGAGAAAAAATTATATTAGCCAGTTTCTTTTTTTTACTTCACCTTAATACTATGTTAATATGTTAAATCAATCAATATATCACTCACCACTTGTATATATAAGCATAGCATCTGACCTCCCATACCACATATTAGATTTGCCCACATCATTTAAATTGTCATCCAGTTTTGGCTTCATAAATGCACTATTCGGCTGATACAGTTGAGCAGTGACTTCCTTATCTCGACTAGTGACTAGCATAGGTCTAGAAAGTTCTGCAGCAATCGGTCTAAGGAGTTTCTCGTATTCTTGAGTGCATATTACTAAGTTGGCACTACTGTCCGTTATAAAGTATTTGAGCATCTCAGGTGGATGGAGAGATGTCAGTGGGACGGCTGGAAAGGTTCAATATACTTATTAAAGTTCTACTTTGTCAGCTATCATCAATTTGTAATGTTTATTTGTTTAAGTTTGTAAATTGTAATGGAATATATGTTATGTGATTGTTGACTGATGAGTTACTTTCAATACTCGAGGATGTTATATGTGGAGATTATATAAGAAGAATAAAAATAAATCATTTGAGTACCGAATACTCTCTATTGATATCATTAGTGACTCATCAGTTACCCAATGACAATTAAAGAATATTTCTTTTCATTTTCTTAACCAGAATGGATCCCAACTTGACAAATAGAATATTTGAGTTCATTATGGGAAGGACAATACCGATTTTTATATGGGATACCTTACCAAGTTGCATCAAGATCAAACTTTCTTTTTAAAAACTACACTTATTATATTAACTCCTACAGAAGTTCTTTTCGTAAAAAAAACCCGGGTATCTGAGTTATTTGATAAAAACGAAAAATCGATTCATAGAAAATAGTTTATGTTGTATTCAACATCTCTATGACTGATTGTGTAAATGTCATGTATATAAGGAAAAATTCATACTTTTATACTTTAAATTATATTCCATGTATAAAAATCAAATCCATGAAGCATAATATCATAATAAATTATGGGAATAATTAATATAGAATTTTGATCTTGATGCATGAATTTTAGTACCAACTTGGAGCATTATCCTTTGAAAGAATTTTATTAAATTTTTATAACATTGACTAAGATTATCTTTCATGATATGAAAAACGGGTATTTATTATTTACCTACCAATATTTCCTGTCATCCATATAGCCCATTGTACGATGACGTGTGAGGCGTCATTTCCGCACATATACGCGATAGTGCGCTCTGTGTCGCCCACTGCACGAAAACAAATGATTAGCATGATTTCGAAAAAACATTTGAAGGTTGTTTTTGATGGAATTCAACAATAATAAACTTACATAATGTTACAGCATGATTTTATATCAATATAAAAAGGTAAAATTATTGAATTAAAGACATATGTCACATACAGGCCAATGTCTGTCAGGTTTGCTAGCTTTTAATATACTTGTTTTCCTCTATATTACCCACCAATTCACCAATCATGACCTTTGTATGTGAAAACCTTATAAAAAATCATTGTAGACAACATTTAATAAATGTGCGGGCATAGAAAATGAAGAATGATGCACAAGAGATCATTATTAAATAAAAAAGTTATATCTCCATCAATTTGATATGACTATGCAATTGTCAGATCAGTTTAGACTGAAGTAGAAGTATTTTTTCTTTTAGTTATTAGCAAAGACTTAGAAAGTCAATTTTGTGAAACTGATAAGTTATTGTAAGTACCCATACAATTATTATTTGACATCAAAAAGCTGCCAACTAACTGAGTTGAAACAACAATGAAACAATGTGTTAAAATTTAGACACCGTAGATGAATAAAATATATATAAAAACAGTTTTGTCTTTATAACCAATCTGTAAAGTGTTTATTGTATCAAGAAGTATGGAGAACTTTCATGCATAATATCTTTCAAAAAACTGTCATATCTGGAGAACTTTCATGCATAATATACTCCAAAAAACTGTCACAACTTTTAATTAAGTGACTATAGAATCAATTTAGTATTAATATTTAATAAACATTTATTAAAAAATATTTTCCAACTACAACTACACAATGTTGCTGAATGCCAGATTGCATCTATGCCTAATCAAAACAAATTTGTGTTTATGCTAATGAAATATTATACAATTATATAAACAACAGTAGGCAAATATATAAATAAAATCATTGAACTTGATTTGAATTTGTACTGTTTATTGTATCAAGAACTAAGGAGAATTTTCATGCGTAATATCCTTAGCAGCAAAAGAGAATACTTACAAAGTTGTGCAGCAATTTCTTTACTGAGTGTGTATGCAGCCTGATGCAAGCCTGCATATGTATAAATGCCAATATCATCTTGGAGTGCAACACGGGTTGGGAATAAAAGGGCTCTTCTGAATACAGGTACTACACCACCTGCAATTAGAGAATGATGTATATTGAGTATGTCTTAATTATATATGAAAGGACAATGCCCATTTTTATGGCATATAGTACCAAGTTGTGGTCTCGCAATCTGATATTGATAACATGAAGAAGTGCAAAGTACTTCTTCATGTTATCAATACCAGACTGCAAGCTTTTCTGAATCCCAAAATAGCAATTGAGCAGGTGGGATTTGTCAAGGGTTGTGGAACAAGAGCTGATTTTAATTCTTCGACAAATAATCAAAAATTCTACAGAGTTTAACATCCCACTCTACATCTGCTTTGTCGACTCTCGCAAAGCATTCAATACTGCAAAATGGCAAAAATTATGGGACATACTAATGTCAATTCAAGTGGGTACCCCCATCTATCTTGTTCGTCTCATACGCCGACTTTACGAGGATGAAATTGCGAATGTTCGAATAGACGTCGTTGGCTCGCAAAGTTTCCGCACACACGCTGGATGTTGAACAGGGATACTTCCTCCACTTCTATTTAACACCTACACGGAATGTATTATGAGAATTGTACTGGAGAAATGGGACAAAGGCATTTCAGCGGAAAGTCAGAAAATATCTAACTTAAGGTATGCCAACGACAATCATCTTCTCACACAAACGAAAGAAGATATGGAAGACCTGCTAACTTGTCTAGAGATAACAAGCCTCGCCCTTGGACTGATGGTCAACAGAGGCAAGACCAAGATGATGATAGTCGACCGAGCTGATCTGAACCATCCTGACATCTCTATGGTCGGCAACTGTAAGGTTTTCGAGTCTTATGTGTACCTCGGTTCCACTATCACAAACACTGGAGGATGTGAAGACGAAATTCGAAGGAGATGTGCTATCATACAATCTGCTGTCGATTCCGATTTTACGTTATGGCGCAGAGATGTGGACGGTTCGACCTCAAAGACCAACGCAAAATCGATGCACTCAAGATGTGGTGCTGGCGGCGATTGCTGCGGATTATTTCAGGCATGTAGTCTGTAACAAACACTCCATGGAAGGGGCAAGTCAATGGCAAAAGATAACATGGTCGTGCACCTACACGCTATACAGACCTTTTCAAAACGTTGGCAATGCAGAGTTATAAACCAGAACCACTCCGTCAAGAGTGAACAACTAAGAAGAGATCAAGTTGTATCAAGTTCAAACAGTTGGAGAGAAGACTTATAATAATAACTCCTACAGAAATTCCTACATTAAAAAAAACATGGGTTTCGGATATATTTGAAATAATTTAAAAGGCAATTCATTAAAGTAATTTGACTGATGTAGGTGATCATGTAGGTGAAGCAAAATTCACACTTTTATACTTTAAATTAAAATCCCTGTTCAAAAATCAAATCCATGATATATAACATCATAGGAAATCATAGAATTGATTACTATATAATTTAGATCTTGATGCATGAGACTTTTGGGCATTGTCCTTTAGTAGCATAAAACCTATAGGATCATTTTAAATTATAAATAAAAATATTGTAATCTCATATATAGATAATGCTTAGTTTCAAACTGAAAAGACTGCAAGTCTTTATCACCTCATTTACCTACCATATATGCACTGAATCTTAAAACTAAATAAAAATGGAGTAATATTTGTATATTTTGACAGAATACCAAGGAGACTTACAACTATAAATTTATAAAATACAATGAGAGTATGATACATTTTGTAATTTTTACGGAGAAGATTTATCAAGGATCAAAAAAAATTGTCATGTCTTTTTGTGACAAGAGAATCAATTTAGTATAAACATTTACTAAAGATTTTAATAAAAGATGTTCAATTTAGTATAAATATTTAACTGAGATTTTAATAAAAGATGTTTTCCAACTACAACTACACAATGTGGCTGAATGCCAGATTGTATGTATGCTTAATTAAACAATTTTTTTGTTTATGCTACTAAAATATTATACAATTATATAAACAACAGTAGGAATGTATATAAATAAAATAATTTATGATGAAAAAAATGGATATTTTATTAAATTTTTAACATTACAAAGCCTTAGTTATTTTGTAATGCCAAATTATGGCATATTGTTATAGTTTTGTGTAATTTTGACCATCACTGTGCATAGTATACTTGATTAATTGTATTATGTAACAACTGAACAACTACAAACTTTGTATAATATTATATTTTTAGGTTGTAATTGATTATCTGTATAAACCACATATTATATCGGTATTACATTACTATACAGTAGTAATTTTGTTCATGTCTTAAATCCTTAAATGAGAGTTGTTCCAATGTAAACTGTGTTGTTTTCAAAATATATACAAGATAAATAATTACATAATATTTCAATTTTGTAATTTTTCCTTCTGGGACACTTCCAATTTTGTTATTCCAATATATTTAATTGATAGAGAATATTAATTCATTAGCCATGTATAGCAAAACTTCTAGGCAAGACTTGGTTTACGAGAAAAAAAATAAAAAGTTGGTAAATTGTATGGACAATGGCCATTTTTGATACTCAATCGCGACGTATGTAAATATTATATATAGGAAATATTTCGATTTGGTTGAAATATTTAATTGATTTAACGCATATATTGCCAATTAACCCAAAATAGGAAGTGTCCCAGAAGGGAAAAATTACTTTTAAGGTATCTTAGGTAGAATATTGATTGAATAAGTGGTTATTAAAAATGTTTAAGTAATTCATAAAAATAATTGAAACTCATTTAATACATTTGAAAAGAATTCTAAATCATTGGAAAAGTAAAACTTACCAGCTTTCGTATCTTGATTAAACGACGTCAATAGCTCTGTATTATTTTCTTCTTTCACAGCAGTATTAGAAGCATATCTATAATGCACAACCCCGGTTGGTTTTCTTAAAAGCCGGCTAAAAATACGAATAGAACGAAAAGAATATTCCATCATAACCTTTCTTACAGGACTTTAAGAATAAACTAGTTGTCACTTGGTATATCAACTTTCGGTCTGAGATAATAAAAGTTCCCAATTAATATGTAATAAATAAAATATAAGCAAAGAAAATGATTGATAAGGTTGGTTATCCGGCCGGACTCAGTTTATTTTGTCATTTGTCAAAATCATAATCTATCAGCTTATCACGTCCGGCGCACTCCGAAATGTGTTTAAGGAGTATAGTAAATATATTATTGACGTTAAAGTAATTATAATATCGGTTAACAACTTGGATTTATTTTTTATTATATTATTATATTAGTCAATAACCATACTTTCTGTAATCATTTTGAATAATATAAAATCGCAAAAAAAGTCTGATGGAGTCTATGTAGTTAAAAAATTGAAGGGACTTTCTTACTTTAAAACATATATATTTAATAATTTTGATATTTCAACAGTAATTTGAACCATTACGTGGATGTGCTTAGGCTAGTAGCACTTGGCGTTCTTATACACACGTATTGAATTATTTTAAAACCATTGTTCATCAATCAACTCCTGCTTCAGCTTATTACAAACTGCCCCGATAAAATTAATATATTTTTAGTTCCATCATCAAAGCACACTAATGGATTAAATTAAAAAAATAAAACCTACGATTATAAGAATGCCAGAGCTACTGGCTTGTGCAGTATGTTGATCGATAGTTATGTGATCATTTTCTACTTTTTAATGTAACTATAGTTTTCACTTCAGGTAGAGTTCATTAGGTATTATACAGATAATTTCAGAGTGTGCCCATAAATATTATTAAAGATGGGGCATCACTATCAACTATCCTATCATTGGACAATCATCAAACAAATTGAAGTCATTTTTACAGTGGCAGGCAAGACAACAACAAGTTGCAAAGATTACAAATTGTGTTGATTTAGATGTATAAGTGTTATTTAAGAATAATATGACAATTTTAATGTCTCTTATCAATAAACCTAGTGTTTAAAGTTGATAAAATGGTGGTAAACGCACCTGAAACTCCGGTACAAGCTGAAATAATATTTGTGATTGAAGCAACTGCTGCAAACAGTGCATACATAAGTGAATTGAAAACAAATTATATAGTACCCACTCTAGAGTAAGTGTTTGTATTATGTAGTATATTTTTATTTTAAATTTCGAAACAACATTATATTATAACAATTTTATAAATACCCACCATACGTCTTGAAAATAACACGAGTAGAAAAGTTCGAAACATATCTCGATTTATTTACACTCATGGTATTTTTGTATTTAAGAATACACAGTGATAGTAGAATAGAAATAGCAACAATCAACTGATTTTTAGTTTAAATTTCTGAAAATTATCTCATAGCTAATTTAGCTTTCGTCATTTTAAATTTATCACAGATTTATTGATTTTGTAGATATTTCCACGGTGGTGCCTTGGAAGAAGGTGCTGGCAGCGGTTCAGTATATGGCATAGTTGCATACAAGGCAGCCGATTGCCACCCCGGTCTTCCAGTTTCTACATATGGCCCCTTCACATGTCCACAAAATGTGATTGAAACAGTGGATAAAATCCAGTGAGTGTTGACTATAGTTTATATTACTGTGCAAGTCTTTTTTAAACCAGTATGCAAAATTGAGACTAATTATTGTCCTATACTGTAGATTTCTGGCTTAATATGCAATGAAATATCATGTTATGATGTGTTTGTTTACCAAAAGACCAGTCAAGTCTGAGTTTACAGTTGATGATCCACATTTATGTATATACTGAATTAAAGTTATATACTTGTAGCATTTCCTGTTTTGGGATAGAACATCTACACACATTCTATTTCTACTTTGCCTAGTTTTGTAATTTACAAATGGCTGTGAACTAATGAAATATATTAATTGATATGTAATGAATGTATGTGATGTGATGGTTATCCTATGGAATAGAGTTGTGTGTGAAAACTTAATATAAAGTAATTGTGACTATGAGAACGAACTTAATAAGTAAATATAAAAGCAGCAAGAATAATTCATAATATGTAGTGTTTATTATAGGCTCAAACTAGATGTCTATAGGCAATGTCTGTTTGTCTAGAGGTAATCTCAGTAATTTCATGGGAGTTTGCTTATATTTTTTGATGTCACATATTCTCTCAATCTAGTTGAGAGAATATGTGACATCAAAAAATATAAGCAAATTCCCATGAACTTAACAAAGAGTTGTCACTATGTTATTAAAACATAAGTATATGTAACAAAAAAAAAATC
>JAOCPS010216191.1:0-13871 GCA_025505425.1 Graphium colonna
GAAGAGATGTAGCATCTCTAAGCATACTATACCGCATTTATCACGGGGAGTGTTCAGAGGAGTTGTTCGGATTAATAGCAGCTGCACAATTCACTTATCGTACAACGGGATAATCCACCAAATACCATCAATACCACCGTGATGGTTGGCAGTCCACCCCAGTGCGTTTTTGTCGTCATTTTCTGTCACGCACGTTACAACTGTGGATCCAATTGTCGCCAGCGGTATTTCCAGATTGATACGATTTAGGGACCTTCAAAAACAGAGCATATTCGCACCTTAAAGACCAACAACGCTCTTGTAACCTCTCTCGTGTTGCGGGAGTCCATGGGCGGCGGTGATCACTTACCAGCAGGTGAGTCACTTGGTCGTTTGCCTCCTCGTGTATAAAAAAAAGATCCCTGTATATAAAATGACTAATTTTGAAGTGGTACCGATGTGCCTGTAGACGTGGTGCAGCTGCGCGTTGAGGGAGAGGCCGAGCAGGAAGGCGTCGCCGTGCGAGAGGCGCTCGTCGCCCGTGAGCGCGCGGAACGTGCTGGACTTGCCCGCGCCGTTCGCGCCCAGCAGCCCGAAGCACTCGCCGCGGCGCACCGCTGCAACGGGACACCGGGTTGAGCCACGCCTTGCACAGCTCTTGCTGCACTTCCACGCCCGCGCCCGCCCGAATAAAAAGTCGCCATAAAGTGTGACTTTTAGGGATCCCAGATGGACATGTCTATCCTTTCTTTTCCCACTCCTCTGACCTCCAAATCCTTAATCCCGACCCATCGTTTCCAATAAACTTTACTATCCAATTTCCCAGGTTGACAACGCACTCGTGACTCTTCGGACTTTGCACATGTTTACGGACGACGAGATCACTCACCATCAGATGAACCGTCTGCTCATTTGTCTTCCTTTCCATAAAAAAAAAATCGAATTTATTGATCACAAAACATATATTGTAACAGAAATAAATAAAATTCGCGTATCAATATATTTACTCCGTATATCACGAAAGAGACCCTACCAGCCTAATTTAAAACTGGTGTATCATAAAATACGCCTGTGAGGATTGCTGGATGAACATTTGGCAATTTACTCTCTTCGAAGTTAAAAATACAATAAATTTTTTTTTCAATTTTCACAAACATCCACAAACCTACCATCGCTTTTTTTCTCACGAACATCAGAAAGCGTGTAAGACAAAATGCGTTCCGATGTACGCTACACTAGTATTATACGTCATAAAAATCAATGAACGGTTTAAAAATTAAACAACAGTCTTTGTCTCAATTGATGAAGGAAGCAGCGGAGCCTAATTAGCCTGATTTTTTTTTAAATTACACATAAACGCGAATTTGAGTTTCAAAACATCAAACCAAAGTAGATTATTAATACCCATAAAGAATTTTACAAAATATCTTCGATTGTTTCACTACGCTTTTAACGTGTAAAACTCGTAAAACTAAATCATTGTCGAAACTTATTTAGAAATGTCTTCCTATGTCAAAAATATTAAGGAAAACAAGCAATGTAAAAAACTCATTTTAATAATTACTCGCACGATCAATCGTGAGCAAAGTTGAATTTCGGTATAACCAATGAGGTTAACACCCGATATTTATGTAAACAAAACACGACGCGGTTTAAAAACGCCCCGACATACGGCGAAATCGTGTGTAGGTTTGCTCTTAGTATGTTCTTAGCTTCAGCGTCAAGCCGTGGGTTCGATTCCCACCCCGAAACAATTGTTTGGTTTGCAGATAACTGTCTCAGATCTGGGTGTTTGTATATGTAGAATTTAATCGTTTAGCTTAGTTGCTTAGCTCTTGGCTTCGAGAGTAGTGAATTCAATTTCCACCCGCAAAAATGATTTATATGGCCTTTAAATAATCCTTCCATAATTCATCATTCTTCGATACACAAACGCGTTTTTTATGGAAAGAAAGACAAAATGATGGAAAGTGATCCCGTCGCCCATACACACACGCAATATCCACGTGAGTGCGTTGTCAACCTAGGAAATTGGATAGAATAGATTTATTTGATAGGTTGGGCTTGGGATAAAGGATTTGGAGGGGAAAGGAGTACGAAAAGAAAGAGTAGATGGCCATCCGGCATACCCAAAAGTCATGCATGCCTTATTTTGTGCCGACTTTGTACGAACGCGGCCAATAAAGTGCAGCAAAAGCTGTGAAATGATGTTATGCTCTACCACCTTAAGACTAGCTTACATTCGTATTTGTAAAACGGTCCTGCAACACAAGTATTACAGTTTACAAAATGGGCAGCGCTGTCAGAAAGAAAAAAAATTGTGTGGTTATATTAAACCTCGATGCAAGTACAGCAACATTTACCATAAATACATAAACACCGCGAATCACTTGAGTGCGAATATTAATACTACACTGTCAGCTAATGCTAACTTTCTTTCCTCTTCTTCCTACTAGTGTTTATGGCGACAGGTTCGTTTAACATCAGACGAACCATCTGTTCATTTGTCTATCTTTCCATAAAAAGAAATCAATGGAAAATGTTGTCGAAACGGGAAAAATTTGCGCTGGTAAAAAAAACACAAGACGGTGTCCCCCCGCGAGATTCGAACCCACGACCTCCGGTTTGTAACCGCGATTGGCGCCCAATATACTAGGCTACGGAGGCAGTTTTTCAGCTAACGCTAACCATGAGAACCAAAATATTGGCCTTCACTGTTCTCAAGAGTAAATTTCTCGTTATTCCTACTCTACACCCAGCTATAATGCGGCATGCAATAGATTGTTAAAAAAATTGAACAAAAATTGGACAATGCCCATTTTTATATGGCAAACCGTACCAAGTTGTATCAAGTTCAAACACGTTTTTTTTTTTTTGAAGACTAGACTTGTTACATTAACTACTACAGAAGTTATTTTCGTAAAAAGAACTCCGACTTTCGGAAATATTTCATAAATTCGAAAAATTGATTCGTAGAAAGTAGCTTCTGTTGCATTCTACATCACTATGACAGATTGCGCAAACGTCATGTAGGTGAAGAAAAATTCATACTTTTATATATCAAATTAAATTCCACGCTTAAAATCAAATCCATAAAGCTAAGTCTTAAAACATTTTGAAAATAATCACTATATAAATTTGATCTTGATGCAAGAGATTTCTTGGAACGAGCTTTGGGCATTATCCTTTAGGAAGTTTGAATTAAAAAAGAAGAAAAACTAATTACTAAAGCTAAGCCGATTGACAGCCAAGAAGTCCTTGTAGTATTTCGTTAGGTCCTTGCAGACCAGACTGTGTTGAGCTATCTCTTGTCTAGTGAGTCTATCGACGAAAGCGCGTTCGGCTGCGACGTCGCTGTCTTCTTCGGGGTCCACTTCTGGTAGTCTTCGCGAACTATCTTTGTAGGATATCTAGAAAACATATTTTATATCATTAGTGAATCACTTTGTATACAACAAACACAAAACAGTACATGCATATATATAAAATCCGAAGTGTACACTATGTAGAAATGCTTTGAAATTACTTGGGTTAAGTGCCTTGGAATTTTTTTTATGGAAAGGAAGACAAACTACCAGACGGTTCACCTGATGATAAGTGATCCCGTCGCTCATGGACACACGCAACATCCGGAGAGTTGCGAGTGGGTTGTCGACCTGGGAAATTGGATACAACAGATCTATTGGATAGGATGGGTCGGGATTAAGGATTTCAAGGGGAAAGGAGTGAAAAAAGAAAATCGTAGACATGGTCATCTGGCATCCCCAAAAGTCGTGTATACTTAATTGTATGCCAACTTTAAAAAGGGCGGTGGTACTTCCGCGGATGAGCGTGGCCGTACAAGTACAGCAAAAGCCTTAAAAGAATGTTTTGCTCTTGCACCTTAGAAATTTAAGCTTGAGAATGGAAACCATGTCAGGTTTGCACGATTTAAAATTGTGCAAACCGTAATTATAAATAAAGATACAAAGATATTTGAAAATAATAGTCCTTCAATAGAAAAACTATCGCATGAAATTAGCCACAATAATAATGTATTACTATTTTCATCGCTAAACAATTATAAAATATTTAATTTAAGGAACATTCAAATTAAAATAAGATTTAAAAACAGTTTATTCTTTTAAATAAAATGTATATAAACAGCTGTAAATTGACACGGCAAAGAAGCTATCAGATCGTAATGACCTTAGATTAATTTATTATTTATTTATTACATTTATATGCAAGAATAAGGAATACATTATGGTCTTAAATATTATAAACAGATCACTTATACTGCCTGGCTCTAACAGGCATGCAAATATTATCATACATTACAATTATTAAAACATCAATATATACAGACTTTTGATCGAATTGATCATATTATCCTCCTTCATAAGCTCCAAACACTAATCCCAAATCAGTGGCGACCTTTAAATAGGTCTCAAGTTGTAGTCATAGGTGAATTCAAATCCAATTGTCTTGAAGTCCCATCAGGTGTTCCCAAGGATCTCTCACAGGGCCTCTTTCATACATACTTCCACCATAGTAGCTTCCATCTGTATGCGAATCATAAAAAATATACATGGAAGTTAAATCGCAAAGGGATTGCCAACTTCTACAAGACGATCTTAATAAACTCGCGGTCTATTACGTTAATAATCGCATTACTGTTAACGCTAACAAGTGCTCATCAATTTTGTTTACTCGCAAAAAACATCCTTTGCTATTTGGCTATCAAATCAATGGGAGGCTAATCGCAAAAGCAACAACTGTTGTGACATTGGACAGTAAATTAACTCTTTCGGAACACATCACAGTTATAACCACCAAAGCCTACAAAAACCTGAGGTTCATGTTACGAATCACCAAATATTTTAATGTTTTAAATTGTAATAAAGTTCTCTTCTTCGCGTATGTTCGCAGCATTTTGGAATATTGTGTCACTAGTTCGAATCCCCTTTACCAAAAACACATTACAGCAATTGAAAATATACAAAATAAATTTAATTTATTTAAGGTGAAGGCTCCTCGGGAGTACGCCAAAATAAACGTATATAAGCATTTTGCTCCCTTTGAAGCAGTCTTTCTATTCATTTGTATATACGAGAACCATAAGTAACATCTGCGTAATTTAATTTAAATAATAGTAAATACTCAACAAGTTTAAAACGAAGTTACAAAAATATATTTTGGAATCTTATATAGCACTTTTAGTTTATAAAAACAACTTCATATTATATTGGAAACGTAACTTTCAAATCGCAGCTCCGAATCTAACTTTAGCCCCAAATTTCTAATCTCAAAAACACGTTCAAAAGGCTTTAATTCAAGCTTTTCACCACAATCGTATGGGAGGTTTTTAATATTTAAATGAATTCTAAAAAGAATGTATTTGGATTTTCTGGGGACTAAACAATTATTCGAGGACCAACGATAAATCCCAGAGAAATCTGCATTCAGAGATTGAATAGCTGTGCCCATTTCACTTACTTTAAATGTAATATATATCTGCAGATCGTCTGCATATATAAATGGTATTTACAATCCTGAATGCAGCTAGTTCTGTTAGAAGTGTGCAAAATGAATAGCAATGGGGACAGAATCGTTCCCTGGGGTGTCCCCTTATAAGCAAACCACGCGCAGAAAAAATAAATGAATTCATCCTTCGAAATTATGATTTCTTTTGAGTTTAATAAATATTTTCAATATTGTTTCTCTAATAAACAATCTTACTTCAGAACCAAAACAGAAATTTCGATATCTGCATCCATCTCGGACTGATATATTGAAATTGGAATTGGAAATATTTCAAGCTAATTTTCTCATGTATTCTATTGTGGATATTACGATGTTCATTATAATCAAACTTCTGTCTACCCTGTTTGGTCCTCTCATGTTTTTCCATGTCTGTGTCGTAGCGCTGATCAATTTTTGTCACGGAAATTTCATTGATACTGTAGATTGTTCTAAATTACGAAATAAATTAATTTAAACGACATAACGGTAATAGCTTCTCACATAACACGTCATCATCGATCCTATCAACAAATATTAGAAGCTGGTCTTAAACTTTCATTGGTGCTGGAAGCTAACAAGTTAAATTGTTTTATCTTTTTTAGAAATTAAATGGAATTAGTCACGCCCAAATATTAAGTGCATAGGGTTTGTAATGTGGGCACATTATTGTGCTATAACTAAGGTGCATTATTCTACTAGTTTGTCATTGGTCACTGTCAACCAGATTTAGAAAATATTTCCGCTGCTCATAAACTCATACATACACAAATCTCATTATTTTAAAATTGAATCTTAAAAATATTATATTGCTTTGTTAAATCCATTTCTAAAAAGTCTGTTTTCATGCAATAAAAGGGATAAAAGATTTTCGCGAAACGTATCCTACCCACATAGAATTTAACGTTGCCACTGTATCAGGGGAATGAACTCCAACCTCAATAGCATCCATGGTCACCTTGAAATGGCTCAGCTGTTCTTGTTCAATCTCAACGAAATTCGTATGTCCTCTTTGGCTGATCCATCTTACATCAATTACTCCAGGGGTAGAGTTAACCCCGTTAATTCCAGAACACTCGTTTATACCTCGCCCCAGAGTATTGTCTTGATTTCTCCAAACAGATACTGATCGAATCATTGGTCAGATCCAAAATGGGTACAGATCCCGCGCTACAGCCGATTCTTTTTATTTTATAGAGGAGGAGGCAAACGGGCAGACGGCTCACCTGATACTTAAGATCAGGTGAGCCGTCTTACCGTCTCCGCCGCCTCCCATGGACTTCCGCAACA
Source organism: Graphium colonna (assembly GCA_025505425.1). Lineage (NCBI taxonomy): Eukaryota > Metazoa > Arthropoda > Insecta > Lepidoptera > Papilionidae > Graphium > Graphium colonna. The sequence continues at coordinate 6,772 of JAOCPS010216191.1, forward strand.
CCAAAGGACAAGAGCGTTGCCGTCCTTTCAGATAAGAGCACGCTCATTTCTTGAAGGTCCCTACCTCGTATAGGTCCGGAAATGCTGCTGGCGACAATTCATTCCACAAGGAAGTCGTGCAAGAAATTTCGGTGAAATCGCACGGTTGTGGGCTGCCAACCATCAAGGTGGTGTAGATGGTGTTAAATGGTTTGTCGTGTAGTACGACGAGATAGAAATCGTAATGCTAGGTAATTTTAATATCCACTACACCGAAAGAAGCACCATCGATTCAGCAATAACTTTCCCATGGAACCCAATCGCTCAGAGAGCGTTTTCGTGGCAAACGAACAAACGGTCCACAGATCCCATCGCCATCGCCGGAATGGGCAAACAAAGTACATGTTCGTTGCAGCCCAAGGAATAAAATAGATTAACTTATTGGGTAGGATGGATCAAGAAATATTAACGAAGGAGGGGAAAGGAATCAGAAAAGAAAGAAATAAGCAGGACCACGATACGGAGCCGCCTATATTTACACTAAAGTTTGCAAACACAACGTCGAAGGGACAACCTAGTAGACAATTTCAAGATGCAATTAATAATTAATAGCAAACAAGCGGAAGTTTTGTGCCTATTTAATACTGAAGACAAGACTCTGTGTCTATTATTTTACACCAGAACTAATAGAAAGAATCAGCGGGCTCGAAAGAAATAAAAATTAAATCTGTACTTCAACAGAGTTCCAGCTACCGTCTTCTGGGACGCGAGTGGAATATTTTATAACCTATTTCATAAAAGAGGGAGGTTCTCAGTACAGTTAAACATTTTTAATGTCTGTTATCTCCAATCTCAGAAAATAATTTTTTAATTACAAAAACATATATTTACAGATTAGTTCTAGGAATCATATTATTTTTTGAAGATCAAAATAACTGAAGAAATACATCACTTAAGTTCATATCCAAGACGTTAGAAACCGATTATAATTAAGTGTGCAAATAATGTCAATTAAAAAGGCAAAACTATAAGAGGCTACCTTAACATTTGAGTAAATAAGAAATAAACCAACAATAGACGAGCAAAAAGTGATCTATTATCACAATGGTGCGCCAGCCTACCATACTTTGTAAAAAATCCCCAACTAACACTTTGAAATGATTGAATGTAAGCCCTTGGGGAACTTCGGGCGGTAAAAATAAAAAGTATCCGTAGGTGCTCTAGGTGAGTTAGTCTTAAATGGTATGCTACAAAATTCATCATCAACACATACAAAATTCATCATCAATACATACAAAATTCATCATCAATACACTTCATAGTTGTGTCGTCATAGGTAACGTGTGGAAATTTTCGAATCAATTAGACATCTGGAGGTTAACGAAATATGCATTGAAAGATTTCGCTAGATACATACATACTGGCGAAACTAATAAAAGCGTTTTAAAAGGCTGAAGATTTCATACACGCTACTGAATACATTGAACTGTTGATAAACATGTCCATGACCAAGCCATAATGCTTTAAATATAGGTAGTGCGTAATCAATTATTTAAACAATCTTATCTTTGTCAAATCATATATTGAATAAATAATGGTAAGTCATCATTTTCATTCATATTATTCCAAAGTACTACCATCATCTTAAATTTAGGAAAACAAATCCTTTTTACATTCACGTATTCAAAATAAAGATATTGTTTATTGTGATATTTTGACACTGAATTCAAATTTGCAGCTTGACAGCAGTTGATAACAGTACATTATAAAAAAGTATGAAAATAAGCAATTCCTAGATGAGGATGAGTACCGTTTGAAGTTTGAGCCGAGCATGAAAAACTTACTTGTACAACGGAAGCTGAGGCCTGAAATCAGGTCGAAACAAATTTGAAGCACTTTGGCAATACGTATGGCCTCTCGCAAAATAACTTTAAACGAATTTCCCCAAGCCACCTTTTTTATGGAAAGGTAGACAAACGAGCCGACGGCTCACCTGATGTTAAGTAATCCCGTCCCCCATGGACAAACGCAACATTAGAAGAGTTGCGACTGCATTGTCAACCTGGTAAATGGATAAAATAGGATAGGGTGCCTATACCGCAAAAGCAAATACAGCTATTCTATGTACTCATTTAGCGCCGAAACTCGACTTTGGACAATGTGGGAAACCTCCACACTCTCCCGTCGTGTAAAAGTATTTTATGCGAGATATCCCCTTTCATTTAAATACAGTGTAATTATAAATCTGTGTCACTGTACTCACATGAGAGCGAGTCACAAGCGCATATTTCTCAGGTATAATCCCGAAGTCTTAGAAAGCGTCCTACCGTCAAAATACCAGCCTACTAATATCAACTTCTAAATATTAAAAATAATTGAATCCATTATTACAACCAGGCAGTTGGTATGACAAGACGAAGAGACGTTATTCTAAATCCAATATGGTGGCCCAATTATTTACTGCGTTCACCCATGATAAATTAGGTTTGTGATAGAAGTCAACGACTCTAGATGACGCCCTTGAAACAGCCTTGGTAAATGGGTAGTGGCGTGCCGTAGAAATTTCTTTTGAACCATTTGAAATGTTTTTAAATGTTTCTCTAGGGTCGGAACAAAACAAACACTCTAATAGTAAATAATAGAGCAAATACAACTTTTTTGGCCTCTTCCCGACGTCAAAAAGGAGGACCTTCTTGCGAATAATTTTTATTCAAGTAGATGACGAATAGTTGCAACTACTTATTGGAAGCTTGTTTACTTCATAATTCGCAAGTATTGTATATATATATGGGATGCGCACGTTTATTTTAGCTAGTTCGTTTATTTATTGTGGCTTTTATCGCTGCAATTTTGAAGCAGCGCGTTATCGATGCTATTTTTGAGAGATCTTATCTTTAGAGAACGTGCACGTGTATGCGATGCAATTTATTATGTCACCCCACTCTAAGGTGTTTTATAACACTTTAAAAAAAGATTTACCAAGTTATAAAGTCATTAATCGATATTAAAAGGCATGACGCACGATCACTTCCAATCAGGCCAATTTATGTGTGACCTTTATTTTTAAATGGGAAGAATTCTGATTAATGAAACATTGATAGCATGACCTCTACACTTTTCATATCTGTATCACTTTTAAGGTTAAGATTTAAAAACTTGTACATTATTTGCTATGAAACTGTACTTTGTTTTAATGTTTTTTTTATTGTCTTCGTATATACCCTTCATAGAATTTTAAATAGTATATGCTCAATTTTTAAGTAGTAAGTGATAAATGTTTATAATTTTTGGACACTCAACATCTCCCCATATTAGTTATTCTAAATCTAAGCACGGACTCATTAACGCCGAGGGACCTGCGTCTTAGGACTAATTTGAAAGCTTACAGTAAAGCCATGTCTACCTACAAATTTGGTGCGCCAATCTCTACATTAAAAGATGTATACTCTAGAATACAAGAGGTGGTACAAGCAGCAACATTAGGGGAGAAAGCGACGCACCGAGCCAAACAAGTACCCATTGAAATCCGTAAGTCTCCAGGAGAAGAGAAAACTCAGGAAACTGTGTGCAACCGTGTGCGGGAAACCTCAACCGGCTATCAGAAGAGCTGTCAGGCCAAGTAAAAGCATTAAGGAGCGTAAGCTGGTTGAAACGCGTGGACCAAGCATATGAAGCCCAGACATCGCAGCACCACTTAAACAGTCTATACCGATGACCAAAAATATTCCTCGGCAAGCGACGGGGCAGATATCCTGGTACGCCTGGTATCTATAGACACATTTTACGCCGATCTCACCGGCGAAAACTGATACCGCAACTGGCCGGCAACCTCTTCATAACACCGGCCGAAATACGTAGAGCAATCAGCCACTTGCCTCTACGAAAAGCGCTCGGTATCATATATCACACAGGCCACCCGGCAACTTTTCAAAAGAGAAATAGTAGCGCATAGCCGTCTCCTTAATTTTTGCGAACGGCTCATAAGTAGAACGATAATTTTGCTCGTCTTCTACAAAGAGTTTCCCTCTTTGTAGAAGTCCAGCAAAATTATCGTTCTACTCAAGTCCAGTAAAGAAAACCCAAAAGGTACCGCCTAATAACGCAGTTACTGCACGTAGCGAAAGTATTCGAAAAGTTGCTGCTTCGAAGGGCAGTCCCTTGCGTGACGCCCCGCTAGGAGCAAATTAACTTCAGAAGTGGCCATACCACTACATCACCCTGGTGAAAGTATTTTTCTAAAATAATTAAATAGAATTAAGTGTGAATAACTCTTCAAAACTCTTAATAAGTCTTATATTCTCTGAAGATTTGTTTTAATTTTTTAAAAGGTTTTTAAAGTTAATAACACTTTTAGAGTTTTTAAGACTTTTTAAGTTATTTTAGAAAATATTTCCACCAGGTAACAACTACTACACTTTTGTCCCTATATGCGGACGCCACCGCATTATTTTTTGATCGGGCCGACAATGAGCCAAATGGGCAAAACCTCTTTAAAAAGTCGGCATAAAATAAATTATGCATGTTATGAAATGTCGGATGGATGTCTACCCTTCTCTTTTCCCACTCCTTTCTCTTCCAAATACCTAATCCCGACCCCATCCTATCCTATTCAATTTTCCAGGTTGACAACGCACTCACGACTTTTGATGTCGCGTATGTCTATGGGCGACACGATCGCTTACCATCAGGTGAACAGTCTGCTCTTTGTCATCCTTTCCAAAAAAAAAACCCTAGCATGTCCACCCGATGGATGTACTCAGTCCTGAGAACTCGCTATCATGAAGAGCCAAATTCATGTCCGAGTAATGGGAGAACTCCCAAGGTTTGCTACAAGACGGGTTGTAGTAACACAAAGTGCTTTCAGCAAATACCATTTTTTTTTATTTTATATTAGATCCATAGGATAGGACGTAAGCTAACAATGACTGTACTTAAGACCGCGATTTTACATCTGTTACCACAATCCTGGATCAAAAGATATGGTAACAAATAAATGGGATCCACATCGATATTTTTGCAAAAAATCTCTCGATGTGACTTCCATATAATTGTGGTTTAGAGTTGAATTTTTCGAAAATTTGATAATTTGTTTTTTCCCAAATTATTACGCAACAGCAATAGTTATTCTATATTAAATTTAAAAGACTTAAATTCTTAAAAGACATGTTCAGTTTACGATGTTTAAGTTATTTTGCACTAGTAATATAATTTTACTCCGTTTAGTCATCGTCGGCAGCAAAGGCGAAAAAATACTAAAGCAAAAACATAATTGTACTTTAGTGTTTTTTTAAGGTCTACACAATAAAGGGTCAGTTATTCGGATCCAAACCTGGGTCCGCGGTTTGGCGATCCCTGTACAGAGAATACATTTGTCTCATTTAGTTAATAAAACAAACAGTAATCTTGAAATGAAGTTTTCAAACAAAATTAATTACCCATTGAAGGCGAGGAAATAGATGGCAGAAAAGCAATTGTTTCCGCTGCCTTTCGTTAAAAGCGACATAATCAAAGCGAATAATGCAGTCAGTAGGAAAAGAAGGTTTGCTTTTGTACGCTCTTTTAAACATGAGTTGGGTACACGTTACATAACCTTAACTTGATCCGTGATAACCTTGATCTCTCCCGCTCTTCCGCCAACAGGCAAAGATATTTTTTGTTAACGCTATAAACCTCTCTGGTCTTATTTTAAAATCAACGTTTACAATATCTTGCTACACGTTATTTTTTTTTTGTTATATAAATCAAATTACAAAAACTAAATCGGTGACTGATTCATATATGTGTCAATGATATTACTTTTTTTATGGAAAGGAAGTTAAACGAGCAGACGCTTTACCTGCTTCACCTACCGGAGAGTCGTGAGTGCGCTGTCAACCTGGGAAATTGGATAAAATAGGTTTATTGGATAGGACGGGGTTGGGATTAAGGATTTGGAGGGAAAAGAAAAGTGTAGACATGGCCATCCGGCATACCCTAAAGGCATGCATACTTTATCTTATGCAGATTTTGTAAAGGGCGGTGGTACTTCCCCGGACGAGGGCGGCTGTAGAAGTGCAGCAAATGCTGTGCATATACAATATGTAAATAGGCAATAAATAGACTTTTAAAAATATCAAAGTAAATATTTTGGAGACCTATTATTCCTTGCATTATTATTTTGAATTTAAGGATGTAAGAAATTTGTCGATGAACATTAAATACAACTTACCTACAAATTTATTTTATGTATAGAACATTTAGAAAATCAAACAATACACATGTGTTGGTACGAGTTTGTAATACATAACAAATAAAAATGTTTTTTCATTACATAACAACCATGTAATATTTAGTAACGATGATACGCATAAAGGCCAACAAAATATATTTTATACAATAAAAAATAAAATGAACTAGGCACGCCTTTATCTACAGAAGCGAAGAAGAAAAGAAGTTGAGGCGAGGTTAATAAATTTCCATATAAATAATATGATCTACACTACTGTATATTAATCGACAGCGGATGGTTCCGGAATGAGCTTTGCTTATCCGATAGACTTTGAGATTGTAGTACAATTGAAATCTCTATTTGGCTCCGCTGCCAAATTGCGGTGCATATATGAACACTCTCCCATGTGGATATATCACTTCCCAGTTACAGGTATCTGTAAAATAAATCTTTCGTTAGTAATCTTATAAATGATAACAAAGAGCTGTTTCTTAGTCTTGCTAAAACGGCAAAACTGATTTCGTTGTCATAATTTTAGTGGTTGTTCAGTTTAGTTTAAATTTATGTAAAAAGAAATAAAAATTCCACTGGTAATGCATCAATATACAGGCTGATTGGTAAGTCACCAATATTCAAGGAAGTGATATGCGGGGATATCATATATGAAATATAAATGTAATATTAAAAAATAAATATTAATTGACCACTGAGTAAACGTAATAGAAAGTTCAGTAATTATTTACGAAACCGACGCGCCCTAGAGGACACGGCGCGAGTCGTGCCGTTTTCGGGTCAATGAACTGCGCCAGCTGTCCATCTGTTCGTTGCCAGCATCGTATACGCGCTTCATGTATTTTGGTCGAAAACTATGCCCCTAATTTTATTACATAAATATGATGACAATCGACTACCG
>JAOCPS010216302.1:0-13869 GCA_025505425.1 Graphium colonna
TTGAGGGCTATCTACAATCAATTTCCACATAGTAACTTCAGATGAAAACATATTTATGTTCAGAAAGATAATTATTAGAATTCAGCTCAGATTATAATCTGATAAAAAATCATCCTTTGCAGTCTTCAAGTTCTGGCTTTCTCTGGAAAAGTAGTAAAGGAAATGAGCGACATTATTCTCGAAAAATATAGTTTAAAAGTCTCATTAGGACACTTGGGGAACTTTGATGTTTTTATATCCTTCCAGGGCCCAGTATCTTATTCTTATCGTATTACTAAACATAATTTCTCCGACATCAAATGAGGCTTAAGTAAAACAAAAACGGAAACAATCACTTAACTCATGTAAGAAATAAGTAGAAAAATACCTGTATTCTATCTTATATATTATTATTGTATATTTCAATGTTTACTACCTACCTAAATTACCAAATCTTTTCTGCACCACCCAAAGGTTAACTGGAAGAGAATGCCTTAGGCATTAAGTTCGCCGTGTAAATGTTAAAACTAAAAACAAGTAACTTTACTGTTTTATAAGCTATATATTTTTTGTTTGGATAAACTCGTATTTTGAAATGCTCACCATAGAACTAGTAAATAATTTTTTAGCGGAGGCGATATTAAAAAGTGTAGTATAAAATTTTAGCCGCCAACTCCAAAGTATCGTTTTTATTATTGACACCTACAATTTATTTTGTAAAGCTGCGCTTCTAACTATTTATAACTAGAGACATTACTTTTTAGTAGTATTACTCTATAATATTAAATATACTATTTTATATTATTAATAAAGCTTTAAAGAATAAATTGAATGTTTATTGAATGGGAATTTTTCTATTTATTATTACTAAACTATAATATATTGTGAATCCATTTAAAAACACGTACATATGCATGTTTAGCAACAAAGACAATAATTTTAATAAAAACCTACGTGACCTAATTTTATCAGTAGTAGTTCCCATGTCATTATATGCGACAGCTTTTTTTAAACTAGAGATCCTGCAATGTTGAAACTGTTGACGAAATTTAATATTGTGAACTTCACATATACTTCATAGTATCCAAAATATCGCACTTGCCAACATGTGTATAACGGTGTGGGAGTTTAGGTAATGATTTTTTTATTAATTTAATGTATCCTTAAGTCACATAGTGTAAACTTATAAGCACTACGCATTCATCCTCTTTATAAAATAAAATTAACAACGTTATCAATGATATTTAACTGGGTGTTTTAATCCATAACAGGGGTGAATATAAATCTGTGCTGCCACCCTCCTCATCCCCTCTTTCCTGGGGTCCATGGTCAAATATAGGCATATTTTAAAATATATAAATTTTTTACGTACTTATTAGAATGATGACTTACAAAAAAATATTCTAGCAAAGGGTGTCCCATAAGTAAAGAGATTTTTTTCGAAACCAAACTGGCCACGGAAACGGTCTGTACAAAATAATGAACTTAACGAAGAAACGGAAGAGAGAGATTTTGAGAAGTTTCCGGGAAGACCACGTACAGTATCTTTATCCAGAAATATAAAACAAGTAAAAAGATTTTTGAACAGGCACCTACAACATTGGTGAGAATTGCGGCGGATAAATTAAAAACTTCGAACTCCAGTGTATCTAGAATAAATTGCAATGATGTAGGATTGAAAGCTGTTGTATTATTAGCCGCTTGCAAATATGTCAAGGACCAGGAGGCGCGTGCCAAATGAGGGTGCCGTAAAGTTTATGAAAAACTTTGAAAAAAGTTCTTATAATTGACGATGAGATATACGCACCGGTTGACCTGAGTGATGATCCTGGAAAATAATATTTCCACGTAACCAATCGTGACGATGTTGATTACAACGAAAAAATTGTACCAAAGGCTAAGTTTTTTAAAAAGTATCATGTTTGGTAAACTATTGATGAAAACGGTAATGTTTCTGAGCCTTATTAAAAAACAGGGTCTATGAACGCCCAGACTTGTCTTAGAGAGTGCATTATTAATCGCTTTATTCCTTTTATAGGTGGGCGTTACCAGAGACAAGATGTCTTGTTTTGGCCGGACTTGGCTTCGTGCTATTATGAGTTTAATGTTACTCAGTGCTTACAGACTGCAGGTGTTGAGTTTGTAAGTAATCTAAATAATGCACCGAATGTTCCTCAAGCTCCATTGAAATGTTTTGGGCCCTGTGCAAAAAAGAGTATACAAAGTACACAGATATATAACAAACGTTGAGGTCACACTGAGACAGATGGACGAGATTGGCTAAAAGAGTAATAGGTACATCTGGAAAACGCTCATGAAACATGTTGCAATCAATATCAGAAAAATTTGATACAGCGGCATGGCTGGAACAAATTTGATATAGAAATTAAAAATAAATAAGTTTTATCTTCATTTGTATATCAAATCTATATTATAACAGTTTTTTTTTAAATTAAATATTGTTAAGTTTATTTAGTCTCTGTACTTCTGGGACACTCCAGTATATAATACAGGTGAGATAAGTACGTGTAGAACGTAATACATTAAATATAAAATCTAAGCATTTTTTGTTTGTTGAACACTTTTCAACAAACAAAAAATGCTTAGGGTTTTTTACAATTTAAATCGGAATTAAATTCACTTAAAGTAGTTATAAGGTCCAAAAAAAATGTGTTTAATCTGGTTATGTATACGGTTGATCAAATATCCAAGTTTATTAAAAATCAATATAAAACCGTTCCCCTTTTAGTGCAAATTTATCGTTATTTTTATTATAAACTTTAATTTAACTGTGTAAATCTTTGAAGTTTGCTGACTATTAAACCATTAAATAAGAAAAAAAAACATATATGGACCATTTTTGGTATTTTTTTGGTTTAGCACGCTTATGTAAGTCCGGTTACAATACAATATCTGATAGGGACATTACAGTCAAAAGTATGGCCAGAATCAGAAATAGGATCGTTTTCGTCACAGGGAATACTCTACTGGTTAATAGCATCCACTTGAAACTTTTATCGTTATTTAAATTTTAAACCGCAGCTTTACATTTGTTATTACCTTATGACGGCACCAGGATGATCTTCGCAGCATCGAACTATTTATAATGAAATGTCATCAACTTTTAACACAAATATCTCAAAATAACTTTCACCGTCCTTGTTCTAAACTAGAATTTACAGGAGGAATACCTTCCACTGTTCATGAGATCGTATTGAAATTTTAATTGCATTTTCAGCCAGGATCTTCTTCACAGAAGAAAACTCTTTAGTGTGTCATGCGTTGTTTTTAACCTCTTATCGTCCTTTTACTTTAGAACCTAAGTTATTTTTTTACTATTTCCTCGTGCTCCATACTAGGGTGTTTTACTACATACTAGGATTTTACGACTCGTACAAGTATCTGAAATAAAATATGCTTTATTTCTTTCTTAGACCTGCAATTTGTTAAAACTTAAATAAATAATTAAGGTTACAAGCGTCGGACATTAAAAGCGGGGTGTTATTTCAATTTATGAGAAGCACATTCAAATAAGTTCCTAAAAGAATTTGCAAAAAATATGTTTTATTATGATCTTGATTCCTCTTTTTGACGTAGGTCTTATAAACATTTTAACCCAAAAATGTGTCGTTTTAAAAGGAACAATCGATATTTTTGAAACGTAATATCATATCGTATTTAGTATCACGCATTAAAAATACAGTTTTAATCTTTTTAGTTTTTTTGTAGATTATTGTAATAATTTGTAATTTTTTTGTTTCCCTATTTTTGTTTCTATTTATTAATGTTATATGTTAATCGTAGTAGTTAAGTAGGTTTTTGTTATCCTAAATTTAAGTCTGTTTTTAATAATGTTGTGTTTCCTATTATTTAAATATGTACATATATTATTACTGTATATTGTCTGTCGTGGAATGTTGCTGTATATATCTAGTAGGTAAATCTTGATAAATAAATAAATAAATCATAAAATACATAGTAAACGTATAGTACATTACATAAAATATTGTTCTTCGTGGAACATTGGCTATGGTTGGGCTCTGCGTGGTTCCTAAACCAGGGGTGTCGAGGTGACGTGCTACGCCGATGACACCCTTGTTATTGTCCGCGGCACCACTGTGATGTATGCGCCGAGGAGACGGCCGGTCATGTGTTGGAGGAGTGCAGAGCCTGGTCGGAGCAGCGCCGAGAGCTAGTGGCTATTGTGGGCCGCGATCTCACGCTATGGTGAACAGTGAGAGACAGTGAGGTGCCGTAGATACATTTTGCGGGGATGTGATTGCCTGGAAGGAGGCCACGGAGAGAGATAGGGAGGTAAGTGCCAGCCTGGAAATCCGCAGACGGAGACCAGGGCGCAGGAGGTTGGCCTACGCGCGCATCCTTCTCCCTTAATAGCACGCCCGGTGTGGTTGATGTGGTTTGACTGTCGCCCGTAAAATAATCGTGAGGGATGCTGTGCGATCGAGATCTGATGCGAATACGAGCACAGCACCAATAGGGAGTCTGGCAAGCGAAAGTCGCGCCGAGGTCGCGAACGATTGCGTTTTTATGTTCCCGTGTCCCTGGCCTGGCTTTTTAGCGGGTACCCGGTTCCATTCATTGGAATTCCATCATACCCCTGTTGACCTACCCACAAGGCAGTGGGAGATTTCTAACGAACTACATCATTAAGAAAACGTTAAATGAGATCGTTAATTTAATGTCTGATTTTCAGATGGATTGACTCCGTTGTTCGTAGGATTGTAGTTTTCTGTAGCGAAAGATGTTTAAAACAGACTAAAACCAACTAGTTATTTAAATTAATCTGATATACATTGGCCCTTCAAACTATATAAGCCATACATAAATTAACTCTTAGAATAATTTGCTCCGTTAATATTGAATATAGACGAGAATATAGCAAGAAATTGGGAATAATGAGATATTTTCTTTTTAAGTTTGTTGATCCAAATAAAATATACCCAAAAATTAAAACCTCAAATAAACAATGGTTGTACCAATAATCATTAGATTATCATGAAATCTCTAAATTAAAAATGACGAGAGTTGCCTTGACTTAAAATAATACTTTTAACTTTTCTTATATCTGCTTGTTACAATGCCAATAACTTTGAAAATTCTTAATTAATATGTAGGTGAAATAAAAAATAGTTTGTAGATCGAATAGAATGTTAAAACATTATTTAATATTTAAATACAGTTATGAAAAAATAATATTCTACTTTAAGGATTCCACTTTGCTGAATAAGGTAATTTTTGAGCATATATACACGTAATAATTGAACATGTGTATCGTATATGAAACTTTCCTTTCTTATTTTTTATTTTATTTTAACTATAACACAACTATAAATGTTGATTCATTAATAATTAACTGCATTATATGCTTTTATTAAATATAATAATTTATATATATATAAATTATTATATTTAATAAAAGCATAAATTATGCAATAGATATTTATTTCTTGCACATTTTTAAAAAAAGTTAAAAGAAACGATATAAGACATGAATATATTTCTATAATCAATAAATGCTGACCGTCCTATAGACAAACGAGCTGTCATCTTGGTTTATTGGTGTCACGTTTATTATTGTACGTTTGTTCAACAAAACATGTTGAGGAAATCGGTGATTTATACATTGATTTTGGTTTCTCCGACCCTCCTTTTTCATATAAAAGTGACAGCTGATTCCATCTGAAGAAATATCGTAGTTCATATATTTACCAAGATATTACTTGTATTGAGTAATTCGTATTTGTTATTGTTTAGTTCGTAACCTTTCTTTCACTTTTCAGCGACTAATTTCTAAATCACCATCGTTTATTTCACTAAGTTTTAAACAGCGACTCCAGAAATGAATTGTTTAATATGTAAAACAGGTATTAAAACATATTATTTTTCAATGTTCATTCTTCAGAATATATAAACTATTGAACACAAATCATCAGATCAGCTTCATATTATGACAATATGACATTATCACGCGATATACATGCGTTTGCAATATTTTAAGTACATCGAAATACTTTAAGATTTTAAGTAAATCAAACTATGTCTGTTAAATTTCATGACGACATCAACTTTGTTATAAGTTTAATCGCTTATTATCATTTAAAATAAACTCCGACTTTTTGTTTCGGAATAAGTTATATTTTTTTGTAAATGTGAATTTGTCCTATTGTCGTGCAAAATCTATTTTTGGCTAAAAGATATTTTGTATTTTCTAATTTTATTACGTACATATTTTAAACAAATTATGTGCATTCTATGGTAAAAACATTTATATATGATTAATTCAACTATGTTTTAGAATTCACTGTAATAATAATAATCTTTTTTTGCATTGAACAAGTGTTTTAAGGTATTTTACAAAACTTCGTCCTACAAGTTCAGCCATTGCAAAATGGCGTGCAAATATTTAGTTCTTATAAATGTTATTACAAATTTTTTATTTTTATTTTATTTCATATGTATTCTTTTCTATGTTATTAAATATATATTTGTAATTATAAAACAACACTATATATTATCAATTAGGCCTAAATTACTTGTAGATTAAAATCTTATTTATTTTCGTTTTAGTCAAAAAATTCTCCTATGAGTATAAACTGCGTTACAAGAGCCAAATTCTTAAATTCTTTTTAAACTTACTTGGTAGATCTAATATATTTCGAAGTAAATTATTGTAAATAGATTTTCCCATCCAGTAGCAATTCCTTTCAAAGCACTTTAAAACAATGAATTTATATGTTTTTGCGCGTATCTTTGTCGCCAATTATATAAATATTGTTATATATGATAGAGCATTCTTTGTAGGCAGCCCTGAAAAATTTTCAAGAGAAAAAAATCGGTTCATGGGTTTGTTTTTTAAAAGTATACGTTTAAGGCGTTTGGAGTGAGTCGTTTTTTGTAATTTCTCCAAAAATGATCTGTCAAAATAAACTTGTCAATAAAAATTTTGTTTGGTTGTCTTCTTGTTATATTCGTGGCATAGTTATTTTTCATATAAATTAAATATTTGTTATTTTTTTGTAAATTAAGCCATTTCCAAAATAAATAAACAAGGCAATGCTAGAATGCCATAAGGTTGCAATTTATTTTGGAGTACAAAGACTCTGTTGATTTCGGTACTATTTCCCCAAACCTTTAAACTATATCGACTTGATCTACAAGAAAAAGGCTGTAATCGCAGTTAGTTTTGTAGCTACTTAATTAAATTTATGCAGGGCATAAGTAAATTTGCTTATTATGTTGCAAACACTCTGTATTTGTGGTTTCCATATTAGCTCTTTATCAATTATTATACCTAAAAATGTCACTTGGTTAGCAAGTTATAGTGGTTGTCCAATATATTTAATGTCAAATTCAATTTTGTTATAATTCAATTACCTATATATGCCCGTAACTATTTGCAACTCAGATTTTTATAGTTTTCATAGATATAGCATCAAATATATAGAGAAATGATGTTGAAATATTATTTTTGAAAAAAAAAATTAAATGTGTTTTTTTCAGAGGGTCGCCAAAGACCCTTTAGGAGAATAACTCACCTTTTTAGTTGAAATATAACTGTTTCTCGTACAAAAATAATTATTAGGAATCGTAATAGAATAATAAAAAAAAACGTTTATTTTGAAGTGTAGTATGCTTAAAAATATTTGTCACGCAGGTTTACATGACATTTTTTGCAAGTTTTATTATTTTCTTTTTTATTAATCGCGCATTTGCGACTTTACTGCCCACAACGTAAAATGTAGTTAGTATTGTGAGTACGGACTGCTGATGGCAGAGACCGTTTTCTTGATACTAATGGCCCTAAATAGAATGTTTACGACCATCAGTAGGGTTTAGGGAGCTAGGGTGTTCTATACTTCAAGGGAAGAAAAGTAACAAGATCTTAAGCAATCTACGAAAGTCCAACGTTGAAAGTGGAGACCCCATAGATTTGGAAAGTAATGTGGCATTGCTTACAAAAACACTCACAAGCCAGAAAAGCATTGGAATTATTCACTTTTTGCCCCCAATAGCTAGTATATAAACTCAAACATTAGCATCAAATCGACCTTCATCACCCAACGATTATACTGCACTTTCATATCAGGCTGGGGGTGCTGATGAATATCTTCAAGCTGAACCAATTGGCTGAACATCATATTTTACTGAAAATAAAGATCATGTTGCTATTATCATTCTAACGTACAGCAGCAATGTTTATTTTCTCTTCAGAAAGGTAGTCAGAGAAGCCTCTTCATAGGCTTCTCTTCCATTAGTGGGCGATTCTCAGTCCTGTTATAGCGGACTTTTCCAGTAATAGCTATTTTTTGAAGAATTGTCAGTAGTTTAGTTTATTAGAAAGTTATTGCAAAATGGTGAACCATACGCAATTTATTGGCCATTTTCAGTACGACAGATTCGTCAAATCCTACACCAGGTTTCTCAGATCTACCTTGGTATAAATTGGCATAATAGCACTAACCCAACCTCGTAGTAGCTATCCAACACTTGTAATAGAACCAAATAAGCATACCTTTGATAACACAAAACAAAAAACTTTTCAAAATAACACAATGTCTCAACTTAACGATGTTGTAAGTGCACAAAGCAGTCTCGAGGAATGTTTTGCTAAAAAGATGGCAGAGCTGGAATCGAAGCTTCATACCGCTGCGAACTAACACCTGACACCATTGCGAAAGTCGCTGAAGAGTTTCGAACATTTCGGGAGCTTATGTTTACTATGCTCAGCGTTCTTCGTAAACAGATAAATGAATGCTCCCGAATGATAGACTAGGCTCTTTTATTCCTGGGTGTCCCGGAAGCGGAAAAGGAAGACTATATGTTCACCATATTAAATATTATCCATAAGACGCAGTTAACCAATATAACAGCAGCGTACATCTGTGTCTGCCACAGAATTGGAGCGCCTGGCACAAATATTCGGCCAATCCTGGTTCGATTTGTTAAGCTTGAGACTAGAACATCTTTGTGGACCGCTAAAGCCAAACTCGGTATCTTTACCGTGTAACTAAACCTTAGATTTATACTCGCAAATAATTTTAGTTGATAGAGAATGTTTATTTATGAGAAACGTGTTATCTAAAATTTGGTGGAAATTATTAGTTTCTGACAAAAAAAATATAAATTTGTAATTTGTATGGAGCGTGGACATTGAAAAAGTCACGATCGCATTATATTTACTTGTAAATACTCGTAATTTGTTTAGAATTGAAAATGATAAAACACGTGTAAAGGGAAATGGAATGAAAAAACATGTTTTATTTAAAAGAAAATATGAAAATATTTATTTACTACAAACCATAGAATTCGCCATTGCTTTTCGATAAGTTGCCGATACATATTCGTGTATATTTTTTTCGTAAATACAGTCAACCTTTTGCATAATGCAAACAAACATAATTTTTTTATTATTTATTAAAAATTAAAACTATCTTTTTACTATCAATTAGAAATAACTTGTTATTCAACATTAACATATTTACTATTCAACAACGAAGTAGACATTAATGATTTTTCCACTTCCGGTCAAATATTGTTTTGTCGATTTTAATTAAAAAGCGCATTCCGCATTCTATTGCATGCATCGTATAGTATAGTAAATAAAGTTCAAAATTGTTAATTTGCGATTAACGAGAATGTTACGGATATACTACGGGGGCACCCCGACTCCATGTGGTACTAGTCTGGCCTACCCCTAGAGTGCAATATAAAAGCGCGGAGCCAGAAGTTCGCGTAGGAGGTCCTGAGCGAAACGGTGGAAAACTGTACTAGTCAAGCGAAGGAGCGACGAGCGGGTCTTCTGGCGGAGCACACTTAAAATAGTAGATTATTTTTAGAAAATTCATAATTAAAGAAAAGTAGGTTGACATTTAATTATAGTTTAGCGTTTAATGTAGTTTAACTTTAAATATGTTTTTAACGTCGGATGAATCATTTTGTTTTACCATGTTGGCAGCATTCATGAGTAGCCGTAACGTCAAAATCAGTGTTAATATGGCCGATTTTAACCGTGTGAATTTACGTATTTATATTTTTTTTTTTGCATTTTTCTTTTACTTTTCGGCATATTTTGGATTACACGTGTTATGAGACACGTGTAATCCAAAATATGCTATAGACATTATCTATCGATTAAAATTATTTGCGAGTAAAAATCTGAGGTTAACAACAAACTCAAGAGTTCTTCTGTCTCGGTAAAATAATTTTTAAAGAAATCACGACAGGTTGTTCATAAAAAATCGCGGTTGCATTTTGGTTTACGTACATGCTGGACTCAGGATAGCATTATTGTGGTGAGGGCTATTGATGGGACCCGACACATCATACTTTTCATGGATGTGCTGAATTCCCTTATATTGAAATATCCCAAGGCCAGTGACGTAAAATATTCCGAGAAAAAGACACAATCCCAGGATCCGTCATCAAATTCAGGCACAAAGTCGCGTAAATAGAGACCAACCGGTTTCATCACTTGTTATTTTCACACTAATTTCTTTCGTTTCCTTTTAAAAAGTAATGATTGTGTGCATCATTATTTAGTTAACATATAATTTTATGTCTTAACACTTTTTAATTTGATTTAGAAATTTTTAGTTCATATGTTGCTTACTAATCACTGTTGTTTGTTTATGTTCATGATTGTCAAATTCAAATGCCAATTTGATTTTGACGTAATGACGCAATGTGAGATGAGAATGCGTTCAGATACTTGAACCGTATGCAACAAGCAATATTTTTGTTTGTGATTTGTAATGTTATGTTTTAATGTTTATCTTTCTTAGTTTATATTTAATGTTTAACGTAATTCATAATTTTTTTAAATTATTGTGTGGAAGCTGGTAGGTGGTGCTGAGTGAGAATTGCGTTTATCTGTTCTTATGACTTTTTATTTCTTTTTTAGTATTTATATCTTTTATACATATTTTATTATTATATATCTATTTATTTTATAATATAATTTATATTTATATTTATTGTAAGATTTTATTTACATGACATCGGATGATGAATCCTTTTATTCTTCCAACGAAAATGATATGTATTTTAGCAATGACAGTGTCTGCTCTATATTGGTTTCACTGAGTAGCTTTGTGCGATAGACATTATCTCAGACAAATTCTCAGTTTAACATATGCCATATCAATGCACAAAATGTACCTAGTCATTACAGCGACCTTTGCGAGATTTTTATAACGTTAATGTCCACGGCATCCTGGTTTCGGAAAGTTGGTTCAAACCCTCTCTACTATCGACCACTTACTCCCTTCCAGACTTTACCCTGATTCGGAATGACAGAATTGATAGGAAGGATGGAGGTGTTGCCATATATCTTTGTAATAGGTTTCCTTATAAAATTATTTCAATTTCTTGTTCTTCTCCCACAAATCCAGAATACAGTTTTCTGGAAGTTTGCACGAAAGGATCTACACGTATCCTAGGCGTCGTTTACTGTCCACCATCCATCGATAGCTTCTCCAGTCTCGAAACGATTCTGGAATCTTTAGGGTCAGAATATACGCATAATACCATCATGGGTGATTCTAACACCAATCTCCTTGTGTTTCACTTTCCACTCGTTCCTCTTAACTTCTCCACATAGTCGAATCAGCTGGCCTTCACATCCTTTCTGTGCAAGCTACTCATCACAACAAGGATAGTGAGGAACACTTGGCTTGATTTGATTCTTACCTCATCTCCTTCCCTCGTTTCCTTTCATGGTCCACAACATGCACCTGTTTTCTCTCATCACAACCTTATTTATCTTTCCTATTTTCTGAAAACCCCAAGACCTGTCCCTAATACCTTGAACATGCGTTGCTTTTCTCTAATGAACGTTGGCAAGCTTCGTGAAGATGACTCTAAGCTAAGGTAGTAAGGGGCGATTAAGTGATTATCGGCCAAACAGTGGACGAGAAAGTAAGTTTATTAATAGTGCCGACATTGAGTTGTATAACATACACGTTCCTATCAAAAGTTAAAGCTTAAGCGTCCACCAGCGCATTGGATTACGCCAGGCGTATGATTAGTGATGAGGCGTAAAGATAAGGCTTTTCGCAAGTTTAAAAAGAATCGATGCAATGATAATTGGAATTTGTTTAAGGTTGCGAGGAATCGATGTAATCAGATGATACGGAATGCGAAACGCCGACATCTCCTACATAATATTACCTCTTCATCACCCGCCAATATCTGGAAGTTCCTCGGAACTATCGGATTCGGCAAAAAATCACAATCTTTAAATCAGAACTCTGCATCGCCGTTAGGTTGACTGGTCGAGAATGTAAATAAAATAAATATAAAAATGTTATAAAATAAATAGATATATAATAACAAAACATGGATAAAAGATATAAATACAAAAAAAGAAATAAGAAATTGTAAGAATAGATAAACGCAATTCTCACTCAGCACCACCTACCAGCTACCACACAATAAACACAATAATTAAAAAAAATTAAGAAGTGCAGAAAAAGCTGTGAAAAGATGTTATGCTTTGTCACCTCAAGCACTTTAGCAGCTAAGACGATAACAAATGTAAGAAACAAGAAACAGGTCTGTCTACTAAAACTTATAGAAGCGAGCCCCCGCAAAACCTTTCTAAATGAAGTCGCAACTCCATTCAAAAAGCTGAATTTTCGACTCGACAATGATAGCAAAAACCGTTTGCAATTAAGTAGCAACGGCAAGAAGCTAAATATCCGCCAGATTGCATAACCGCTTTCCATTTTGTGCCAAATTTTACAATTGCACGCTTGTGCCACATTTGGAAACATTCTCATTGATATCACGGTTTTATTAATATTTTCATTAAAAAATATTCTTCCAAATACATTAAGTTGTATTGTGTGAATGACCCAATAAACAGATTTCAATCAAAACAGAGCTCGATATAAATAACATAAGTTTTTTATTCATTGGCATGAACAGACACATAAAAGATACTAAAAGCGGTTTTGGTAAAAAGGAATATAGTATAGTAGTTACACGTTGATGGAATTTTAATATCATAGTTCAAATGTTTTATTCTATATTGAATTGAACGCCACGTTCGAATTGTAACATTTCGTATTATTTACAATAAAAAGTAGGGTTTAATTTAGTTAAACTTTCAGGTGATTTTTCAACAACAACTCCCATTTTTAAATAAAGATGATTGCAAAATATTTCGTAATGTAAAGCAGCATCCTCAATTGACTGACAAAATGTATATGGATAAAGTGATATTAATCCCAAGCTGAATAGTATAAATTGATTTAAATGCAAATTTTAATACTTAAAACATGCTGAAATATTTCCCTTTAACTATCATAAATAAATTTATGTGATATGACAAAAAATACATCGATGTATTTTTTTTCCTTTTAGGTTTTTTGGCACAGGTATCGTTAGAATATATATTTTCTGTAGTAAAATAAATATCTTAAAATTGCGAATCAAACTTCAGGCAATAGCTTGTAGTTGATAAAATCATGGATTTCTTAACTATAAGTGCTTGCCACAAACTTCATACGTTTTAAAACTTGTGGGGAAGGTTCGTGCCGTGAACAGGACACTATAAAGTACTATGACAAAAGCGTGTGCTGTCGTGGGACACGAGATAGGAACGAAGTTACTTATTATAAAAATATGAATTTAAAGTTCTATTCGAATTATACAGAAAATAATTATTAAGGCATACATTTTTTAATATGATTTTTTCAGCGATAAAAATAATAAGAAAGTACAAAATTATCTTAACGCCTGTTTGTTGTTAACAGTTATTTATAAAAAAACCGTGTGGTGTCGTAGGACATAAGACACCGAACAAGAACACACGAAGCCCATCCTGCTGCCCCCTCAGCACGGACGGCAAAGTGAATAAACGCATTC
>JAOCPS010216411.1:0-13865 GCA_025505425.1 Graphium colonna
AAAAGCGTAGGCAAGGCGGTATTTATATAAAAAAGAATTATTGACAAGGAATCCAGACATAATATTTACTTATAATCGATTGATATAAAAAAACGCGTTATAATGAATAATCCGCGACTTAAAAGAAACGTTCCAATAATAAGAACTAAACAACAAAAAATATTTAAAGCTCCATTAAAAGAAAATCAATTCCATTGTAAGTAAACCGTCAAGTGTGTGTGTGTGCATTTGCTCTTTAGTGTGTGAACAGTTATTTTTTGTCAAATAACAATTTGTATCTATTCTTACATTGTTTTTTAAGCATTGTAAACTATGAGTTATTCTTAAATTTAAATTAGTATGTTGTCAAAAGCATTTAATACGTATGAAAATTTTTAAATCATAAGGCGTCTTAAAGTTCGAAAAAAGTGTGTTAAAATATTCAGTGGGATACACACACACAGGATAAACTAAAAAAACGTGTTATCAAAAATCACTTGTTTGTTTACTTGTAAGTTTAGGCTAATATGGCAATATACAAAAATCAAATTTTGTTCAATACATAAAATATTTGAAAGAAGACCAAACCAATTGTGAATTAATTACGAAAGATGTTTTCATAATATTTTAGATGACTTATATTTAGACTGATATCAATTGAAAAGTTAACCTACTAATACAACGTGTGATTACTATGATATTGTTTTATTTAAAATTAAGTGCAGGTCCAATAGTACGAAATCGGGAAAAAGATCTGAAAAGAGCAGTTGTTTGAAATCATAATTTTGAACATGAATTATGGGATCATGACATATATGAAAATAAGCATTATTTTAAGAAGTCTTCTTTTCGTTAATTCTTTAATTTTGTTTTCGTTTCTGTTTATTAAGTCTTATGCTCGTCATAAGTTCTTTTAAAGGGACTGTTTTTATTTTCCTATTAAAACTTTAATATTTACAATATTGCGTATTTTTGTAACATTACACTCGGGGGCAGTAGGGCGACACTTGGGAGCACTCCACCTAACGACTTACATTCATCCGTACTCGGTAGGACAAACCCTTTGTTATTGTTTTAAATTTATGCGTCAACACAACATTAAAATACATACACAGCATTTATTCATACAAAATTCCATACATTTTAAATAAGGCGACAAAAAATAAAATAAAACAGACGACAAAAAACATCAAAGGCTTATGCAAATATGTTCCCGTCGTTCGTAAAGCTTACTTAATGTTTTACATTATGAAGCTTTAAAAATTGTTTGAGCTTTATCAAGTTGTATATGCTTATATGTAAAATAAATTATGTATTTCAAGCCAACCACGTCGAGTAATAAAACTTAACTCTTCAAAGGAGACGATGTCATGAAAGTAATGTGAGCGAAAATTGCCATATTATTCCTTGCATCGGTTTTTAATAGAAATATTGGTTATAGGACGTTCTAAATGAATATTTCTTTAATTAAATCGCACAATTTATATTGTAGTTGTACCATGTGTTAAGTATATACATTTAATATTTTTAATTATATACTTTAAATTATGAAAGTAAATTTAAAGAAAGGCGATTAACATAACAAAGACATAATATTCGCCTTTATTTAGGGAAATTATTTTACGACAGCAACAGTAAAATAGTAAGAGAAAGACGTATTAATTAAATTAATTACTCATTCATTTGGTTGGAGTCGTAACTGCCGTAATAAAACGATTTTCATTTATTTTAATAAATCTTACAGAAAATTATTGTTTTTCATCATAAAATTTTTTATTTGATTATGATACGTCTTATCCTAAGAATGCAAATGCGTTACCAATTGATAGGTATGTATTTTTATACGAACAAATTAAATTTATTGTATTTTATATTATTACGAAACTGTAATTGACATTATTAATTAGTTAAGTTATAACGATATAACATCTCCATCTTTTATTTAAGAAATAGTGCGATCTTATATGAATTATTTTTCACTTTCCTATACCTAGAAAGCAAAATTAGCTCAACAGACGCATTATTGATATAATAATTTTAGGTAAAACTCCAGCCGTGGTCATTTTATATTCATGATGCTCGAACGCAAGGTGCCACCTTTCCTTATAAATTATTTCAACCCCACTTCGAATAGAAATCCTTTTGTCGCATATTACTTTTAAAAGCAACGATAAAATATAAAGGACTAGCACCGATATTGAAACGCCTCAAGATTTCATATAATTTAAAACATTCTCAGTGAAGAATATTTGTAAAAGAAATATGCGATCTTTTTGATCAATACCTTTGTCCTTGACATTAGGAGTATGCGATTCGTATTCGAGTTCTTAACTGCTATTCATATCTCGTTACTCAATATCCACCCACCTTTATTCGTACGCCTCTACAATGTTGATCACCAATTACTGCCGAAACATGAAATTCCACTATGATATGTTCCCACTATATATCCATTTAGTTTGTTAACTTCGCACATTCACCGCTAAATTGTTCGATCGTCGGCTAATCCGGTCAGAAATGCGTAGTTAACTAGTAGCTACGTAACGTAGCTTCTCGTAGCGTACGGACGTAGCAGCGTACGCAACCGACTCGACTGGAAGCTCCACTGTCGACGCGGACACGAATCGCCGTACACAGAGTAACCAAAAATTTAACATTAATTAAAAATTATTTTAATGTGTTTTGGGTTATAGCCTTTCCTTTAGTTTAACCCACAATAAATATAAAGGAATGTTTAAACTGAATATAGTATATTTTTTTTATCTAATTATTTTCATATTAATTACTTTTTTCCGATCACTCCATTCTAACATATTCCCTTCATTTCAAACTCATTGGTATCTCCGTCATAAAGAAAATATTATAAAGGAAACTTATGAATAACGTAATAATGTCGCTTCTGATCTGTTAAAGTGCTCTGTGCAAAAAGGAATAGTGTGATGCGCATGCGTGTGTGACGTCAGCCCGTCTCGCCCCGCGCCGCTCGCACAAAGAACGAGCGCCCACATGCTCCACGCTATCCGTCTCCGGTGGCGCGCCCGCTATTCGTCATAAATCACTGGGGATGAAATTTATTAAATGGACCCCATGTAAATCACCTTTTGCGACATCCTGAACGCTTTGGCACCTCCACACAATTCGTGCAAATATGACTTCACTAGTAAAGTCAATGTTGCTTGAAAGATTTAAGTTATTCCGCTTGTATCGAATCGATTCCCAATTTATCAGTGTTAAATTCTAGTCGATCGATAGCAATTCGATTTAAAGATGACATGGAGGTGACGTAACGAATTTATGCAATAAAATATATTTGATGGCGTATATTTTTTAATTGAAAAAACATAGTTTGATGGAAGGATATATCACTTTTTGTACTATTAACTTTTATTGAATATCAGGCGTATATGGGCGTGTAATCGGATCGGATTTTGTAAATTAATATAGGTTCCAAAAAAAGATATCATTGACCTCATCTGGTTATGAAAGCAAAGTGTGCTTATAGAAACTATTACACAATATTAAATTATGCACCACACCATTATTATATTTTGAATTTTTCTCCGCTCTAAGAAATTCATTCTATTTGTTAAAATGATTTAAAATATATAAAAAATTGGTTAAAAAGGTTTTCAATTGTTTCTGTTTCAGTTCCATTTTTTCATATCATGGGTATCTATATCTGATCATATAGAGGACCTGGAAGTATGCAGTAGGATCCTAAAAGTTCTCACTATTTTTGAACTACATATTTTTTAACTTAGTTTTACATCTTAGACTTTTCTTCTTTATGAAATCTTGCTTTGCCAAATACCACAATAATCAATTTGCAATATTATATTATTGCTTATATAATACATTAGTTGTACGTTACATGACAAACTTGTAAAAACCTTGAAAGTACAAATTTAATTAAATGGATGGTCCATTAAAATCAGGTTATACTTTCAAGGTTTTAAACACAAAAGAAACTAACCAAATTATAATTATTTTTTATATTCTTGAAAGTAAAATTTATCGAATAAATTATCTCACCATGCCTAAGCGCTATTCTATAATGCTAGTAACAAAAGAAAGGGACGGTGTACAAAGTTTTCTGTGAGAGCCCTTTCTTTTGGGGTTGTAACTGGGCCCTCAGTCGACTGCCCTACGAGAGGGGACAATACAATACATCCGTAAGTCATAAAAGCTTAACGCTTCTACATTATTATTTTCGATGAATTATCCTTTTACGAAAAAATATCAAAGTTGTGAATGGCAATCTCCTTCATGTTATAAGCGACTTGAAATATCATGTTAAAGATTTACATTTATAGAACGGAAAAGACATGAAGCTGTAACTATTTAAAGATAATTTTATTTAAGTATAAAATTAAAAATTATCTTAGTATTTTTGAATTAAACATCGTTACGGATTTTACTGCAGTTTATTATTTAAAATTTTATAAAAAATATTCGAGCTGACAGTATGTAGGATTGACAAGTGACACCAGAACATCAAACATCTCAGTCCTACCCGTGTCCATGAATGAAGGTTGTAAAGGGTACGAAACGTCGCGTGATAAAATTAAAAAAATAAACCGCGACAAAATTCGTAAAATTGCTTAATTAACAAATATCTAATATTCGTGTAAGTCTTAGAAAAAAAATAACGCTGTATTTAAAAATAAAATAGGAAAGTATCCAGTACCTTATGAACTTTATTATTAAAAAAATATGTTTGAAAATAGTATTGTTCCGCTACCGCCTGCCTCCTGTTTCCGAAGAACTATCACCAAAAATGCAACAGTGATCGGACGATAGCGTCCCTCCTAGGTCAACCCCAGCGAAAACAGCTTTGTCACCGATCCCGATGCATCTTTTCGACCATGACGCAAATTGTGGTCATATAAATATTTATAAATAGTTCGTTAGATAAATCAACATTTGAATTCAGTTATTTCGCAACATGGAAACATTTTATGATATTTCGCAACATGGAAACATTTTATGAGACATTAACCTTTTATTTACTCACGATTGAATAGTATTTTTTCCCAATATTTTTTTCAGCTTCATTGAACTTTTATTAGACCATTTATGGAAGTTTTCTTTTGCTTAGTCTTAAATTATTATGAAGTACAACAAAATAATTAGAGACCATGACAACTGTTTGTTGTTGTACTAAACTCAAATACTATTTTCTATACGTATGTTTTTTTATGGTACAGCGTATTTGTTGTGAAGTGCTTTCGTAATTAAATAGAGACAGAGCATTCACTTAAGCCTGACAATAGTTACTCACTTAACTTAATAAAGTTTTATTTACTTGGAGACAAAAGCAGCAAATACAAACGAATAAGTAAATATGCCAAGCGTTAAAGTTTCTTGATGGAAAAAATACTTGCTGTTTTTAAATATATAATTGAGTCTTGTAATAAAATATTTTAATAGAGAGATTCAATACAATAAATATTTTTTTTAAATATTTTTGTTACGTTACTTAAATATAGTTGTTATTATTGAAAGGAACTATTATTATTCTCTTGAAGAGACCTACGATTTTAATATGAGATGGATTATCACATTGGGCATAAGTATACTAGTACGTGAATTTAAATTTGGACTGCTATACCGACCAAAGTTAGTAAAAATTATTTTATATGTTATGTAATATGTTTCTTTATATCTTTTATTAACGAAGTTTATTTTCTTTATTAATTTACATTGACAATTACAAATCTTAAATGGGTAACATATTTAAAAATATAATAGTGATATATTTATACCATTGCTTATTTACGTGTATTACGTATGACAAAATTGTAACTCGACGATGTCTGTAAATTAAAAATATTTAGAAAAATAATATGAGCCGTAAGTACAGCTATAGAAGACAAAACAATATTACTCGTATAAGAATATTTAATATTTTTTATAATATTTGTTTGTCTGTTTGTTTATTTGTACGCGTATCACAAAAGAACTACTTTGTGAAATAAATGCGATTTTCACAGTTGCATTGGTGAAGATAAAAACCGTAGTAGTAGTAAACTGTGTAGTAGTGTGAGTATTTAGGTCTATGTATCGTAACAATATTTCAGCATTTAAAAATATTTCTCTTAAAATCGGGTGCGAAAACATGCAACAGCTAGTTACTATATGCTGCGGCGTGTATAAATAATAGTTAAATATTGATACGTTTACCTTCTATTTAATAAAGAGGGTACAAAATAAACACGTTAGGACATCAACTTAAACACTAAATATATCACATTCAGCATCTAAAATATGTGACTAATTAGGAAGCCAGCTAGTAAGCTTCTAGAAATTCCCTTGTTGATCATTCACGTTCATATGACTACTGACTTAGCGACCTCGGCGTCTTCTGAATTTTATGTTAAAGGCCCTTCTATAGCAGAGAGTAATCTAAACATGATTTCAATACATTTTAGTGATATTAAATCATTTCATTATAATTTAGTTCTGTATCGGGAATTATAGTTTTAAAATGAAGGTATCATTAAAAAATATGTCTTGGCTATCTTAACTATGTTAACCCCTGAAATTAATGAAATAATCAATAATTGCGGCAGATTCTGCAATATTTAAAGCACTGTAGAAATTTTTTTATTTTTTTATTTTTGCAAATAAAGCTTACACGTGTACATAAACGATATTGAAAAATAAACTTCAATTAAATTTAGATCGAACTGTCCATTATCTCCGCACGTTTTGCATATTTCGGTATTTGCACGGATACCTTTATTTGTGTTTTGTAAAATAAATTACATTTTTCAGCCTTAGTACAGACATTTATTGTATTAAAAAATAAAAACAGTAATTTTGAATTTGGTGATTTCTTTTCATTAATATAATAACAATGCTAATACAGATATTAGCTTAATTGAAATCCCTTTCACTTGTTGTAGAATTTACTTATATCTTATTTATTAATCGAGTAAATTACACATAGTTTTCATTTGTGTTTAATATATTTTATAAGGAAAATTAAAGTCCTTGAACGTACTTAATTTCATCAAAATAACAAATAAAACATTTCAGGAAATAAGACGTTGTTTATTATAGCTGCGCGAATTAATTCATAAATCACGGGTCGTAACAAATGGATTTCGAATCGGACAGGAAGGGTCTGGCAAGTGAATCGGATAAAAGATAAAATTAAGAAGGGTGATATAAACTTATATGATTAAAAAACGCTGCAAAACTACTGAAAGGAGTCATTATTTGTCACAGTATAATTTTAAACATTTACTCTCTGGCTTTGTAAGTTACCCATTAAAATTTACGATAGGTTACTTAACGTAGTTATTCCTTGATACTGCCAGCTATCATAATATTTAAAAACAAAATTTCAAAAATTTACGTCATTAGTCTTAAATGAATAAATTAATTTACCATGTTCGATGTACTTGTCAACGCAAAAGACTATCTAACGATTTAAAAAAATGACAATAGTAACACTTGTATGTGTAACATTGCCTGTTTTGTTTTTAAATAAATAGATCCTTTGGGTTCTGATTCGACCTAATAAATTGCTTTACTATCAAAGAATTCAATATCATACGAAATAGAAATTATTTTTATCCGCCAGGACTAAAATATTTTTTAACATAAAAATTAAGTAAACAATGTTAGTTAACAATTTATTGGCTTTTCATACAAAAATTGTTAACCCTTTTGTTGTGGGAACAAAAATGAAAAAAATAAAAGAAGTTCTTGATATCATTAATTTGTTTTGTCATTCTGCTTAACAAAGTGATTCTCCTGTTTTCGACCTAAATAATTCACTAAAACGATTATGTTATGATGCGTTAAGCCAATGAGGACTGGCGATTAACGACCTAAATCTCCACGAGAATAAATCTTTATGTAAACCATTCGTGAGTCTTTTTTCTACTTTAAAATGTTATATGTTTTATATTAAATTTATAAAGAATTAATTATATTTTTGTTAATTCAAACACCATATCAATATAATTAGATGTGGTGAATGATTGATCTCTTTATCAGAAAGATAAAATTTCTTTATTAACCCAAACATAATTTTTCATAAATTACTTTAAAGACCAATTAAGAAAAATATGTATGTGCATTCATTGAAAAAAAACTTTGACAACGTCCAACGTCAACGTCAAAAAGTTATTTAGTTTTATAATATTAATATATTAAGATCCTATTTGTTCTATTAGCGGTTAATATTTAAGTCATTCAATGCTTAATGATACTTTTCGTTCATAAGAAAATATTTTTAAGGAATGACTGAAGATTTTTGATTTTTGATTGATTCATTAATTAATTACTTCTGACGTTGATTTTACAACGAGAACGCATTATCTCAAACGGTGATATATATAAAAGTTTATTTATTTGAAAATAATGGGCATACAAATATACAGAGATTTTATATGATTCGTATCTAATAAAGAATTTTGAATAACTAAAAATATATGCAAGTAGAACCATGAAGACTAGCTACTTTTAAATAAATTTTACATATTTTATTTTTCATTTTAGTCGAATAAATAAAATAAAATATGTCATTGCTTTTTATAACTAAATTTCATGTCATATATTTAGTCAACATGTATGCATGATCTCTTTTAAATATTCAATATTTTATTCTAATTTCTCTAAATGTATTTCACAAATCTTTATGTTATATTACTGCCTTAAATGTCAATATTTACTTGGATTAATAAATCTTTATAAAGAATACTCACGATTTAAATTTTCAAATAAGTGTTTGATCTATATTAACTAACTTGCAAAAGTTTTCTATATACTGTAAGCTGTGGGCTATATTATTTTAATATTAGATGGTACTTTTTCTGATTTCAAATTGCCGTATCAATATTTTCGCGGCCTGATTATCTTATATTTTGATATGAGATCAAGTCTCACATTTTTTTTTAAATTTGACAATCTACAAACTCCTCTAGTGACTCGCAATATATGACAGTTATAGTAAGTAAAGATTGACTATACATATAAACTTAGAACACCTATACAACCTCTTCAAATAGTATTTTTGTCACAAAAAATAACCTGTGCCCTGTGTCTAGATCTAATACCTACCTACCTACCTATCTACCGAAGTAAAATTTTAGCGAGATTGATTAAATGGTTAAGACATGAAATGATAAATAGGCAATGTTACTTTTAGATTTATGGTGTCAGTACGGTTATGTATAGTTGAATTTTTATGAATCTGTTCTAATGTATCTTGTTGGGTTACAATAAAAATGGATTGTATAATTCAGGAATTCACAAAAATGTAAAAGCTTAACGATTTTATGATAAATAAAATTGTAAGTCATTTTTATTTATCTTAGATTTATAAAATTTAACAAATTTACGAACTTTATCGCGTGGTTATTACTAGGATCGTTATAATAATAAGTTATGATGATATCAAAGCTTCAATACATCATGATGACATCAAGAATCATCAATACGTCTTCCATCTTAGCCCAGACCGAAAATTGAATTAAAATAGACACCCGATAAAATCCGTTATATACGCATTTCAAGAAAAACATATAATTACCAAGGAAGCTTTAATGTTTCTAAGAATTTAAAAAGCAAATTTATTTGTCATCAATCAATATAAAATTTTGTAGGGTTGTTTGATCCGACAATCTACGAAAAGAGCACGAACTTATTTTAAATAGAATAAACAAAATAAGATTTTCAAGCCCTGTGTTGTTAAAACGTGGCATAAATAATTGCACAGATCCCGTGTCTTCATAAGCATAACACAAAAGATACAAGTATAAATGAATTTTTTTTTAAATACACAAAGCGATATCCTATAAATAATATAAGTTTCTCCGTGTATTAAATCGCATTGATTATACGGTCTGGTTGACTGTTATCAGGAGCGGTTTAGCATATGGATTATTTGTAATTCCAATTACTCTGGTCGTTGCTTTCACTGAATCTG
The DNA here is from genome assembly GCA_025505425.1 of Graphium colonna. Classification (NCBI taxonomy): domain Eukaryota; kingdom Metazoa; phylum Arthropoda; class Insecta; order Lepidoptera; family Papilionidae; genus Graphium; species Graphium colonna. The sequence goes on from JAOCPS010216411.1 coordinate 9,923, forward strand.
GTTAATTGGCTGTGCGGTACCACTAGATGAGCTGGTGTCACAGTTCTCTCACTGAAAGAGTAACTGTATGCAATTTTTTGAATAGACGTTACAAATGGTTTGGGAGGAGTACCTAGTATAGGTGGAGTAGTATCAAGAGTTCACGCTATGGTGGGGAGTGAGAAATTGTCAGGTGCTGTATTTGTTTTATTAAAGGACGGAGAGCTTGGCTAAAAAATAATCCTTTTCTAATTGCGAATGCTACCGAGGGCAGGTATAGGTCTTATTGAATCCTTGAATTTTGTACATGCACCTATAGTAGAAAGAGAAATTGCAACCATTATAATCAAACAACGCCATATGAGTGGTCCGGTAGTCCAAACACTTGGTTAGAGAAGACCTGTGAAAGCACCAGATTCATTTGACGACTACGTATTCCACTGTCTCCAACGCAGCAACAGTAAAAGTACAGCAACATTTTATAATCAACAATTTCCATCCCATTTTGATGACAAATCTTTTATCTGGAACACCAGGTTTAAGTATTAAAACTTAAATTTTTCCCAGTTGCCAAGAGAGTTCGAGACTACTTTCTCAAACAAACCGGTGATTATGTAATTCTACTGCCATCTGTCTACTCTTGGATGTGTTCCAGAAAATAACACTCTTGGAGACACAACTTTGTGAATAGATTTTTACAATAATGCTCAGTAATAAAACTATCATAGGGTTTTTTATTGATATTGTTTAAAGGTGGACATCTTATACTTTCTGCTATACATTTTAAATAAAATAAAACATAAAGAACCGAAGATTATGCTGACCCCTAAAAACATAAGTATTTTTTCAAATTATCTGAGCGAGATAGCAGAACTTTTGACAAATGAACGTCCGTAACAAATCAATTCAGTATATATTTATTTTCTACAGAAAACAGCGAAACCGACTCCCAACGCCTTAGAAGCGAACGTAAGTAAAACAAATTATTCAGTTATTTTCGCTCAAAATATTACAATGTGATATGCATTTAAAAAAACCCAGCAGTTTTCTAGAAATTATCCTTTTATGATTTTCCCTTCAGAAAATCCACCCAGGTATAAAGTTCTTACAGCGTCATGCAATTAGTAGTAATGTGGAGTACGTGACGGTGTAACACGTGTTTCATTTACTCTTAACCGTCGAGAACTTTCCTTCTAATTATATGTATTTAATTACATCTATGTTGCTTTTTAGGCTTGTAGGATTTCCCTTACAAGGTATGCTTAGGAATTAGAATGTAAAGTAAAATACTTATGTTTACAATACGTTACAATACAAATAAATTCTAATTTAAATACAAAATTTATTCAGTTCATCCAAAAAATTAAACATTACTTACAAAACAGCAACCACACGAAAACTTGCATGTTTTTTCGTTCTTTAAATAAATGTTTAAAATCTGTTTTGCTCTGATATCTGATAAGCGAACTTCACGTATATAAAAACTTATTGTATGTTATATAAATATATGATTTTTGTTGTTATTTACCGTCAATTAGCAGTTAAAACTAGTTATAATATATATCGTGATTGATGTGAATACTTATTATTTATAGAGAAATGGGGTGGCATTAAGAGGCACATTTTCAATTACATTTGTAAATAAAATCTTTCTTTATTTCATTTTCACAATTCTACATACTTAACACATAACATATTAAACTTATTTAACACAACACATGCCACCGGTCACACGACAAATCATCTTATTGCATCTTCTTTCGCAATCGCCGCATTGTATTTTTTTTTCTCATTTGGTGTGGCCAAACACTTATAAAGCCTAAATAAAATACTAATGTATTACGTTAACGTGGTGTATTACATGACAAACACACAAACAAAAACACATAATACGCATCAAAGTTTTCATGTTGTAATTGTCAAACTGGTACTTTATTCAAATTTGTTTTTAAGCAGCTTGTCACTGACCATTTTAATGAGAAAAATTCAAAACGTCAAATATTTGTTTTAATTACCATGATTTACTTTGCTTTTTAAGATCCTTTGTAACTCAGTATCGTCAACAATTCTGTTTAATCAAGGAAATTATTTATTTTCTATGTGCAATTTTAGGTACCGACTTGTCATTTGCTCTGCATTAAAGGAAAACATCCTGAGGAAGCCTGCATATCTACGAAATTATTTTTATGAGATACGTGAAGTCCGCCAATCCACACTTGGGCTGCATGGTGGACTATGCCCTATACCCTCTGTCTAGAGGAGGCTTTTGACCAGCAGTGAAACAATTTAAAAATAGACTGTTACTACTTTGTTTTTATGCAATTTTAGGTGATGTTAATGTTATCCTTTTCTGTCATAAGGTAAATTGTGTTATGAGTACTTCTATTAATGTTAAAATACCTTTAATTCACGTTATACTAAAATGTCAGCTTACCTATAGCTCATATAAACCTATACATCATGCCATTTTATTATCTTAATTCATCTGTACACGTATATCAATGTTCTCCTCAAAAAAGCTTGTACGAATTTCATGATACCTTTTAGGTATAAATACAGGAGGTCGTATTATTGCTAAAACATTTTATTTTCATTTACAAATAATGATTTTTAAGGTGATAATTTAATGTTTTATGTGTAAACATGTCGTTAAACTTCAACGCGGACAACTTTATAGCTTGAAGGTGAAAAATTTAATATACAATTGTATATTAAGATTATTAACAATTTTAAATAAAATTATATGTGAAAATGTCTTTAAAACTTAGTGACAATTATCCCTTCAATAAATAAGCCCTCTAAAAACTTAACAGATTGAAGAGAGACATTGAGATTGAAACTGTGTGCTTAATAGACCCCGACCAAGTACTGTAAGTTACCAGATCGACAATAAGATCGTACATACGGGAAAAATTGTGATTTTCATTATACCATATCTTAACTTAATAAATTTGTACCTACAAATACCGATCTATTTTCCGAATTTTACTATTGCTCTATTTAGGGTTAAATCAAATTTCAATTAACGGTTCTTTTCTTTTGATATTAATAAATCAATCGAGCAGATGGTTTACCTCAGACTAAGTCATATATATTTTATTGTATGCTGATTTTTATGAAAGGCGCTGGCACTTTCAAAGAATTACAGGATAATATGTATGATATGTATATTTCCGATGAAAAATTCAGTTTGATCACTATTTTTGGTGGATGTTTTTTAAGTGTAAAAAAAGAAGAATAAATGTGTTAAGTACGTTAAAATTATTTAAACATACAAATTAAAATTGAATTCAGTTCTAGTAAGTTTGATGCAATTCCATGCTTATTTTGGAGTGGATTGATGTTTATTAAAAATGCAATCCAGCACATATTGGAATAATGAAAGAATATGAATGCCGAATCACCGTTGCAGTAGACTTGACTGCTCATTGGGTAAATAAATTTTACATACAATGAGAAATGAAATGATTTAAAAAACAATAGGTTATTTTGCCACCTAAAGATAACATAGCAAATGCTGATGTTGTGACAAGCTGCTGGTAAGTTTTTTTGTAGCGCGCACGTCAATTAATTCAGCATGAGCGTAAGACGTTCTGCTTTATCACCAGAAACAGATTTGTTGAAGTAATTTGTAAATTAATACGAGAACTTATTACTTTTATAAGGACGGATGTATATGTGTGTGTGTGTGTGTGTGTGTTTGTGTGCGTGCGCGCGTGCGGCGTGCGTGCGTGCGTGCGCGTGTGTGTGTGTGTGTGTGTGTGTATTGTGTGTATATTGTGTTACTAAATCTTTGTTTATTATATAACAACGGAAAACTTAGATATAGATACGAAAAACAAGCCACACTGCGCCACACATTTTTTTGCTATAATATTATTTTTTTATTATTTTTTACCTTTAAATCAGACGTGCTATAAATCGTGTTTTTGTTATTTTTAACTTTATGTACTTAAATAGTTTA
>JAOCPS010216522.1:0-13863 GCA_025505425.1 Graphium colonna
ACCGGCCGCTCACCTCACCCCAAGAGTCACATCCGCTAGCATGACCATGCGTTGTGTCATTATTTATTTAACTTTAATTATGTTCATTTAGTAGTCAATTAATAATTATTTATCAACATATATCACGTCGTCGAATATTGCACGTATGAAACATATACACGATCATCGTGTATATGTTTCATACGTGCTTTTACTAACAATGTATAAAATAAACTGCTTATCCTTATAACGATTTGGCCCATATGCCGATATTTATCTTATTACAACCCATCTAAGGGGGTCTGATTGAATCCGACTCCGTACACATCCCTCAATAAATAATTCAGCAGCGGTGGCTCTAATAAACGCTCGGAGTGACGGCTCTTCAGCGCTTTCGAAGCCATACTCACTTTTCTTGGAAAGAAGGCGGCTGATAAATTAGATAATAGTGAAATTACTATGATGATAACATGAATGTCCACGTAATAGTGGACCGTATTCATGTTATCATGTAAGTTATTATAACACGAAAAAATAATTTTTATTTTTTTTAAATTAAGTCTCTTAAATCGGACTAGTTGTCGCGTTATGTTCGCAATACGTTTTTGTGTAATATCAGTAGGGATAGGAAAACTTATCATAATTTGAAGTAAACATTTATTTTGATTTTCTCAAACATAAACAAAGCAACATAACTCCAAAATTATAAAAGTAAAATATACAGTTTGGCTGCTGTTTGGTCTAAGTTTACACTTGTAGCAATACACAAGGTCCACATTAGTTGAATATTTATAGCTATGCATACGAAATTGCGGAAATTAGTTTTTGTAAGATATATCGAATATAAAATGTTTAAGAAATATCTAATTATATAACTTAACATGCTATTACATATTGACCTATTTATTACACAAAAATACATTAATAAAATGAGTTTTACGAAGATTCTTCATTTTCGACTACACATGTATCACATAGGTGTGTGAAGATAAAAGCAGTGCATCCACCACTGTATCCTGCACCAAGGATGCTGTTCCCAGTGTTGAATTATTCATAAACAGAACAACCCCTCGTTGGGGCCATTTATGAATAGTACAGAAATTCTTAATGCTTGTTAACACATCGTCACTCTCAAGAATAATAAATAAAGGTCAAAGCGTTATTAATATGCTGTGTCATAACTTATTTAAATCTTTTTATGGAATATAATCTAGAAAATATGATAACTGCTATGAACAACAAAATGTGCAATTGTGCACGAAAAGCATTTGACAATTTAACATTGTTGTAAATATAAGAGACGTATATTTGTGCAACATAAACTGTTGTTATAATTCAATATTAATATTATTTTATTAAACCCAGTAATGTTACAAAGGGCACAAAAAAACAAAGTTTCAATTGTAAAGAAAGGTAACTGTTATATACGGTTGACGCTGCAGGGCAGAGCATAACATCTTTTCACAGCTTTTTCTGGACTCCTACGGTCGTACATAAAGCCGGCATAAAATATAGCGAGCATGACTTTTGGAGATGCCTCCTTTTCTTCTTCCTTTTCCTTCAAAAATCTTAATCTCGACTCCATCCTATCCAATAAACCTATTCTATCCAATTACCCGGGTTGATAACGCAATCGTGACTTTCCGAATGTTCCTTGTGTCAATTTGCGACGGGGTCACTTACCGTCAGGTGAACCTTTTGCTCGTTTGTCGTCCGTTCTATAAAAAATAATATGATAAAAGGGTCATATCGAGTACTTCCCCGAACTAAAATGATTTCTATCTGTACGCAAGATGTTAATTGAATATATAAAACAAATGGGAAAAGCCACGCCGCACGGACCAGTATATTTTACAGACAAGCTACTCCTGTTCTTTCATCCCCGTAAAATTTTACCATTTTTCATTTCTTATTGATCCTCCTATTCTTCATGGCGTTCCTGCTTGAATGGGCTATCCAATATTAAAAGAACTTCTCAGTTAGGATTATTAGTATCTTAGATTAATGCGTTTACTCAAACAAACAAACTCTTCAGCGTTTTCATATTATAATGTTACAAAAAAAAATAATTAAATTACATTTCAACGTCGAATGAGGCTTTACCAGACCGTCTGAAAATTTTAGTAATTTAAACTTCAATTAAACTCATGGAACGCAGTCGTACACCAATCACTCGGATACCTTAAATTTTAAAAGATCATGTATAATCTGACCACGCCTGTTTTAATTTTACTTTCAAATTCATTCCAATATAGAGATAATATGGTAAAACTTTAGATATTAAAATAACATTTAAATTACCCTCACATAAACCTAACTTTAACGTCTGTACTAAAAATATGAGAAGATTTAAACGAATATTTTTTTAGATTCTGACAAGTACTTCTCGAGATTAGCGCCTAAATTAATCAAATAAAGTGACAGACTCTACTGCGATATAATATTAGTAGACATAAATAACAATTGCGTTATGATGCTCCTAACCCATTTTTATTGGTTCACAAAAATGTAACGTACATACAAATTAACACAATATTTTATGCATTTTGAAATTCCGTAAATTGACTGCAATTACTTGAAATTTAAACAAGCATTTGTTTTTACTGGAGCACGTTGATGAATTAGAAAATTACTATCAGAAAATTAAACCTTGAATACGCGAAGCGATAAACCAAACAAGTTATTCTATAGAGAGACCGCTGGAGCTCCAGGTGTGCGAACGAAATAACGCTTGATCACGTTCGACCAACTATTTATGCTTACACAAGCTTTTCCTTTGTTTCCAGTAATGTATTTTATCTTATACATTACTAGACTTTGCCCGCAGCTTTGCTCGCCTGTACGTAAATTTACTGGCTAAATTTACGGAGACCAAAAAGATGGATGTTGTAATCGTAAATTAATAATAAGGAATTATGTACACTATGTAATTATAACATTATTGGATTTATAATAAATTATATTGATTGCGCTCTATGTTACTGTCACAAATTATTTTTTTAAAATTGGAAATTCTTCTATTCGTTTTTTATTAGGCGTAACTGGCCGACTGATGGGCAAGGGCCTTTTTTTTGCTAAGTTATCCCGTCACCCATGGACATACACAACATCTGAAGAGTTGCGTTGTCAACCTCGGAAATTGGATAAAACGGATTTAGTGGATAGGACGAGTCGGGAATATCATGAGGACTAGGAGGGGAAAGGAGTGAAAAAAAGAAGAGGGATGCCGGATGACCATTCCTTGGTAATCCGGCAACCTCTAAAGTTATGTATACTTTATTTTATGTTGACTTTATATACAAGACTGGGAGAAATATGTGCCTTCCTCTATGTCCTCTATTTCTCTTGTGTGGAGTCCTACCTATATTGTATAAAATTAAATTATCCTACCAACGTTTTTTTGGATCTGTCCTATTGAGTAGCTAGGATGGCTCGCCTTACGTAACTGGTCCAGTCGCTTTTCAGGAAGACGGATTTGCAACAAACATTTGTTATGTCAGTGTTAGAGCTCAACTTTGTATTCTTTAGATAATCAGTTCTTATGAGTATTAGCACGTGAAGGTCTTAATTAGAATATGGAATATGTTCCATATCGAGAAAACAAGGAACATACAAAGGAGGTTTTAAGGAATAGTTTTCATACAAAATTCAAATTTACCATTCAAAAACTGCCACAGAAATCGCAGGCACCAATTATTATCAAATAAATCTTCTAATGTTTTTACTACAAACTTTAAAATTTTATGTGATGGTTATTTAAATGTTTACGTTATTAGAATATCAAAAAATTTAATATATTATTTCTATACTGGAATAAATTAGAAAGTAAAATCAGGCCAGGCGTGGTCAGATTAGGGAAGTTCTATCAAAATTTTAGCCAGCGTGCGGACGGGCTGCGTGATTGGTGAAGCCATGCGTTTCATGATTTTCCAACTTTAAATTAATATTATATTTTTAGACGGTCTAGAAAAGGTTAGTTACTGGACATTGAAATGTAATAGAATTTATATTTTATCTTAAATTATAATATTAAAACGCTGAAGAGTTGGTTTGTTTGAGTGAACGCGTTAATCTTAGGAACCAATAGCTCGAATTAAAAGATTCTTTTAGTGTTGAATAGCTCATTTATCCAGGAACGCTATATAACTACATGATATTACTTTAGGCTGTGTATTTAATTATGTTTGTAATAAATCCACCGTTATTGTTTTCTATAGATGAAATACACAAAATTACAAAAAAATACTGCCTACTAATTTTCAATCGTTTCTTTCCTTTCCATTAATGAAAAGCTGATATTGAGTGAAATCAAATATACTAAACATACCGTACCATATTATTTTTTATATTTATTACTTTTTCAATATTGTAATATGAACGAAAACAATTGTTTTAATGTAAATGTATATATGTTCGTATATTATATGCAATTTTAAATTTAAAAATTTCATATTTTTTAATTAAAACTACCATTTTTCAGAATCACTACAATTTTGTTCACTTTAGTAGAAACACAAGGCACAATTAGTTACACGTTTTTAAGTCAGTTTTGTACATAGTTAGTAAAAGAACAGTTCTGAAACTGTAATTGAGTTGGAGGTTTTATACTTCGTCGTATAATTATGGAATATAACGTGCCGCTACTTTGTATTGGAGTTTACGCAAAACATGTTTAGACTACAGTTCAAAAACGCTGCAGGGCTGTTTAAAATTTCACTGCACTATACTTTCGTACCTGCATATTGTCAACTGTTTTTGTTGTGTGTAAAGAGAATATTACATAATTTTCATTACAATAATGCAAAAACTAACGAATGTTTCAACGTTCCAATATCAGATGCAAATTCAAACAATTTCCAGGTGTAATTAACAAAAGGTCTTTCAGAGAAAGGCAAAACAGAGGCATTGCTTTTAGAGTGCTCTCCATAATTTATGCTTTCAGAGAGATACTAGAAAATTCTATTATGCCACTGGGTGTAACTTTTAAAACTACTATTAGGTTGCGCCATGCCTCCCGGGAAATATATGGCTTCCTTGCTTGCAAGGACATTGCATATTTCACCGTAAGCCAACTTAAAAGGTAGTGCCTGTGTTTGACAAGCATTGTAAATGATAGTTTTAAATGGTTACCATAAATCTTGGGATGCGCTTTTCATAACAACAAATAAGTATAATGTAAGTTTTTTATTTGTATGTTTTTTTGGGTTAATGCTACCATAATTACTTGGATTATAAATCTATGTATGTGAGTAGTTTTTATTCGTGGAATATAGGACGTTCTTATGTAAATTTTGTTAAGCAATCTAATCCTGAGAGTCGCAAACATTTACTATATTAATGTATATTAGAAAGCCGGAGTCAGAATGTATATCCGCGATAGACTTCGAATCGTATGTGTATTGGCAACACTTGAAAGATGGGATGGTTTTTAATATTAATTTCCTTAATATGTTATACAAATAAGCAAAACATGTCCAGGTTTTCTAATATTTAGGTTTACCCTAAAAAGATGAAGCCTTATACTTGTCAGTCATACTTGGTCTAAATTTTTAATTAAAAACGCTTTAATTTGACAGAGACATTTGTATGCGTTGTTAATATTAAATTTTATTCAATTTAGAGTTGCACAACCTGGAAAAAGCTGCCAACATGAAGCAAAGTTAAACTAAGTTTTCGTTCGGGAAGAATGTTCATAGCTCAGTGTAAGGTCGTCCTTTGTGAGGATACTACGCTTTTGTTTTTTACTTATACTTGTTAGGAGATTTTATGTACAAAAATATTATTTGTTTTTAGCTACGAATTCATTGATCTCCACTATGATTAAGTTTATTTATGTCAATTAAAATCAGGAAAAGTTAATTTTGTGTTAAAATGTTGCTTATAGAAGATTTTGATCTTTTTAAAAATTAGAAAATTATTTGAAATTATACTTATGTTACCTTATTTTTATTCTTATATATACACAGGCTTTTGCTTTGTTTCCAGTAATATATTTTTATCTTATATGTAACTAGATTTTGCCCTCAGCTTCGCTTGCCTGTACGTTAGTTTACTGGCTAAATTTATGGAGACCAATAATATATATAATGTGGATGTTATAAGCATAAATTACAAATAAGGAATTATGTACACGGGTTATTCTGCGACGATAAAATTATTTATAAGATTTTTGGATTTATTATAAATTATATCTTTTATGGAATTGAAAACAGACGAGCAGACGGTTCATCTGATGGTAAACGATCCCGTCGCTCATAGACAAACGTATCATCCGAAGAGTTGCGAGTGCGTTGTCAACCTGGGAGATCGAATATAATAGATTTATTGGATAGGATGGGGTCGGGATTAAAGATTTGGATAGGATAGGAATAGGAAAAGAAAAGGGTAGACATGGCCATCCGGCATCCCCAAATGTCATGCATACTTTATATATATTGTTTGCGCTCTACTTTACTGCCACTAATAAAATGTAAAAGTTTTTAATATTGGCCCACTGATGGGCAAGGGCCTTTTTATGGAGAGGATGATAAACCAGCAGACTGATCATCTGATGTTAACTCATCCCATTACCCATGGACATACACAAAATTCGAAGAGTTGCATGTGCGTTGTCAACCTTGGAAATTGGATAAAACAGGTTTAGTGGATAGGACGATTCGGTAACATATTAAGGCCTAGGAGGGGAAGGGAGTGGAAAGAAGACGATTGATATCGGATGAACAATTCTTGGTAATCTGGCAACCTATAAAATCATACATACCTTATTTTATGCCGATTTTATATACAAGATCGGGAGAAATAGAGGCCTTCCTCGACGCCCGCTATTTCTCATGGTCTTGTGCGAAGTCCTACCTATATTGTATGCGATTGAGTTATCCTAACAACGTTTTTTTTGGATCTGTCCTATTGAGAAGCTAGGATGGCTCGCCTGTGAAGCTTACGTAACTGGTCCGGTCGCATTTCAGGAAGACGGATTTGCAACAAACATTTCTTATGTCAGTTTTAGTACTCATCTTTGTATTCTTTAGACAATCAGTTGCTATGAGTACCAGTGCATGAAGTGTTACTATATGGCTTATTTTTCATATCGAGAAAAAAGTAACATAAAAAGGAGGTTCTTAGGAAATGTTATCATGTAATTCACAATTTTACCATTAAAAATTGCATTTGTCAAAAAAATCTTCCCATATTTTTACTGCAAACGATAAACTTAATATTATGTGACGGTCATTTAAATGTTAACTATACGACAAATGATAAAACCTCTTACTTAATTACAGTTTCAGAACTGTTCTGTTATTAACTATGTATAAAACTGACGTTAAAACGTGTAACTAATTGTGCCTTGAGTTTCTACCAAACTGAACAGAATTGTAGTGATTGTTGAAAAAAATGTAGTTATTTGAATATCATAAAGTTTTCTATATTATTTCTATATTAAAATAAGTTCGAAAGTGAGTTAGCCCCGGCGTGGTCAGATTTAAAAAGTTCTATTAAATTTAAGCCAGTGTGCGGGCGGTATGAGTGTGGTCAAGCCATGCGTTGCGTGAGTTTTCAACTTTAAATTAATACAATGTTTAGACGGTCTAGGAAAGGCTCATTACTGGACATTAAAATGTAACGAAATTAACATTTTATTGAATATTATAATGTTAAATCGCTGAAAAGTTTTGTAAGTATGTTTGTATATTTTTAGAGGTGGCAGAGCATAACAACTTTTCACAGCTTTTGCTGCACTTCTACGGCCGTGCTCGTTCGGGGAAGTACCACCGCCCTTTATAAAGTCCGCATAAAATAAAGTATACATTACCTTTGGGGATGCCGGATCCAATTAACCTATTATATTCGATCTCCCAGGTTGACAACGCTCTCGCAACTCTCCGGATGTTGCGTTTGTCTGTGGGCGACGGGATCGCTTACCATCAGGTGAACCGTCGGCTCGTTTGTCTTCCTTTCCATAAAAAAAAAATATGAGTGAGCGCGTTAATCTTGGAACCCACTAGTCCAGAAATATTCTCTTAGTGTTGAATAGCTTAGTTATCTATGGAGGCTTAAGGCTTTATATGTTATTATTTTTGTAATCAATCCACCATTAGATTTTCTTTAGATAAAGGCTAAAAAAGACAAAAAATTACCACGTATTAATTTCCAATAGTTTTTAAACATATTCTATACATAACGTACCATACATTTTTTTATATTTATTACTTTTGCAATATTGTAATATGAACAAAAATATTTTTTTTTACATTAATATATTATATACAGTTTTTTAATTTGAAAATGTCTTATTTTTTCATTTAAACTACAATTTTTCAGAATCACTACAATTTTGTTCACTTCGGTAGAAACACAAGGCACAGTTTGTTACACGTTTTTACGTCAGTTTTGTACATACATAGTTAATAACAGAACAGTTCTGAAACTGTAATTAAGTTGGAGGTTTTATAATTCGTCGTATAATTATGGAATATAACGTGCCGCTACTTTGAATTGGAGTTTACGCAAAACATATTTAGATTACAGTTCAAAAACGCTGCAGGGCTGTTTAAAATTTCGCTGCACTATACTTTCGTACCTGCATATTGCCAACTGTATTTGTTGCGTATAAAGAGAATATTACATAATTTTCATTACAATAATGCAAAAACTAACGAATGTTTCAACGTTGCAATATCAGATGCAAATTCAAACAATTTCCAGGTGTAATTAACAAAAGGTCTTTCAGAGAAAGGCAAAATAGAGGCATTGCTTTTAGAGTGCTCTCCGTAATTTATGCCTTCAGAGAGATACTAGAAAATTATATTATGCCACTGGGTGTAACTTTTAAAACTACTGTTAGGTTGCGCCATGCCTCCCGGGAAATATATGGCTTCCTTGATTGCAAGGACATTGCATATTTCACCGTAAGTCAACTTAAATGCTTGTGCCTGTGTTAGACAAGCATTGTAAATGATAGTTTTAAAATAAATGGTCACTATATATAAATCGAAAAGAAAGTTTTATGATTGTTAGTATTATTTATCTGGGTGTGTGTGACCATACTTACTTCGTTCATAAGTATTATATGTTTTTGATTATTTTTTGCTAGTAGAATATAGGATATTCCTATGTAAATTTTACAAATCAATCTGACTCTGAGAGTTGCAATTATTTACAATATTAATGTATATTCAAAATCCGGTATCAGAATGTATATCCGCGATAGACTTTGAAACTATTTTATTGATACGAAAAAAAATTATCGGTTTATGTAATTTGGCACCAATTGAAAGATAGGGTGGTTTTATTATTAATTAGTTCAATATGTTATATAAATAAGCAAAACGTGTGTAGGATTACTAGTGATTACGTTTAAAATTGAAATATTAAGCCATTTCTATAGTCGTCATTCAAACATGGTCTAAATTTTTAAATTAATATACTTTAAATTTATAGACGTTTTGTATGCTTTGTTAACATTTAATTATATTTAATTTAGAGTTGTACAACCTGGAAGCAGCTGTCAATATGATGCAAAGGTAAATTAAATTTTCGTACCGGAATATACTTTAGAGCTCAGTGTAAGTTCGCTCTTTGTAAAGAAACAACGCTTTTGTTTTTTACTAATAATACGTGCTAGGAAATTTTATATAAAATATATCATAACATTTTGTAGCTTCGAATTCATTAATCTCCATAATTGATTAAGATTATGTTACATCAATTAAAATCAGGAAACTGATGTTAATTTTGTATTAAAATGTAACAAGTATAATTTTTTTTAAATATCAGCAAGTCATTTGAAATTATACTAATGTCTCTTAGACATTCCAACTAAACTCTAGGCTTGTGCTAGGACATGGTTCTCGCTAACAGAATGCTAGCCGAGTTCGAGAGCTACCTAGACCGACTAGGGTCATTAATTCGACAGTTTAATCCCTACCCTATTCTAGTTGCTGGGGATCTCAACGCAAATCAACAGCGAGGGGATGCCCTGTAACAGACTCACGTGGTGGGGTATTAGGGGAATGGCTCTTGGGAGTCGGGCTGTCGGTCCTTAACCGCGGTTCGGTGGACATGTGCGTGCGAAGGCAGGGCAGTGCCATCGTTGATGTGACATTCTCAAGTCCTGTTATAGCACACCGTGTTCGAAGCTGGAAGGTGGTAGTGGACGAGGAGACATTATCCGATCACCGGTATATCCGTTTCGATCTTCCTCGCCACACTAGATGCTTTGACCGATCCAAGGCGGAATGCGGGAAATGATGGCCCAAGGTGGCGGCTCAGAAGTCTGGACCGCGAGCGGCTGAAGGAGGCGGCAATTGTCCAGTCTTGGGTGCCTGCGCACAGTCAAATGGATATTGAGAGGGAGGCTGAATGGTTCCAGGACACAATAACGAATATCTGTGACGCGTCTATGTCCCGGTCCAGGAACCTCTCCCCAAAGCGACAGGTGTACTGGTGGTCAGTGGAGCTGACTAAGATGCGCAGGACATGCGTTGTGACAAGACGCCAGTACACTCGCTGTCGAAGAATACGGCGCAGGGACGCAGACCTTGAATCAGAGTTGTACGCCTCCTTCAGAGCGGTAAAACTGACCTTGCAGGCAGGCAAACGCCGTGCGGTCGTTGATACAAGAAAGGAGTTCCTGGCTGCACTTGACCATGATCCCTAGGGGCGGCCATACAGGATGGTTATGAACAAACTACGCCCCTGGGCCCCTTCGCTTACGAGGACCTTGCAGCCCCAACTCGTATCGGCGATCGCCGCGACTTTATTTCCACAGCGTGAGAATCACGCATCACCTATAATGGCCCCACAAGTCATGGAAGAAGTCGATCCGGGCCTGAAGGTATCCGTGGTGACCCCGGAGGAGCTCAATGCGGCCATCATAAAGATGAAGTCTAAAAAAAACTGTTCCGGGTCCCGATGGTAACCCGATTTGTACGTTAGTGCTGGCCCTAGAGTTTAGGCTGAGGGCGATGTTAAATGACTGTCTGGCGCAGGCCCTAATCCCATAGAGGTGGAAGACAGGTAAACTCGTCTTCATCCGGAAAGAAGGGCGTCCTGGGGACTCCCCGTCCGCCTACCGGCCGATAGTTATGCTCGACGATGTGAGCAAACTTTTTGTGCGAGTGATCGCGGGCCGCATCGTCGAGCACTTGGAGCGCGTCGGCCTGAATCTGGCGGACAGACAGTTCGGTTTCCGCAAGGGCTGGTCCACAATCCACGCGCTGCTACAAGTTAGGTCCCTAGCGCAAGAGGCAGTTTTCCGGGGTGAGGTCGTCCTAGCAGTATCTCTTGACATCGCCAATGCCTTTAACACCCTGCCCTGGGCTTGCATAAAAGAAGCACTCCGGTTCCATATAGTGCCTCTTTACCTATGTCGCATTATCGGGGCCTATTTGTCTTACCGACGTGTGGTGTACCCGGGCCGAGATGCCGACATGTGGAGTTCCACATGGGTCAGTGCTTGGCCCGCTCCTGTGAAGTATTGGATATGACTGAGTGCTGCGCGGCGTCTTCCGCAGGGGTATCGACGTGACGTTCTACGCCGACGACACCCTTGTAACCAGCCGCGGCACTGACTTTCGCCAGGCCACTTGGAAGGTAAAGCCAAATTGGCCTCTAAAAAGCTTGGCGTCCTCAGCAGAGCGAGGCAGTATTTCCAGCCGTCAGACCGCTTGAAATCATACAAAGCGCTGGTACGGCCCCATATGGAATACTGCTTTCACCTCTGAGCTGGGGCACCCCTTTACCAGCTCGTTCCATTTCACCGCTTTCAACGTCGAGCTACTTGAATCGTCGAGATCTGGCTCTCTCCGATCAGCTTGATTCTTTGGCCCTGCGAAGAGATGTAGCATCTCTAAGAATAATATACCGCATTTACCACGGGCAGTGTTCAAAGGAATTGTTCGGATTAATACCAGCTGCACAGTTTATTCATCGTACAACGTGACAATCCACCAAATACCATCGATACCACCTCGATGGTTTGCAGTACCCCACAGTGCGTTTTTGACGACATTTTCTGTCACGCACGACACCCTTGTGGAATCAATTGTCACCAGCGGTATTTCCGGTAGGCGTAAAGACCGGCAACTCTCCTGTAATTCCTCTATTATTAAGGGAGTCCATAGGAGCGGTAATCACATACCATCAGGTGAGCCGCTCGCTCGTTTGCCTCCTTCCCTATAAAAAAATAATTAGATAATAATAAATAAAAATTAAAACGCAAATTATAACTATATTTTTTTTTATTATGACATTAATAATTTTACAATTCGTTATAAACAATAAACCGTAAAAGACAATCTTAGACGGCAGCCTGTTAAAATATTATGTACATAAGGAATTATTCAAAAATCTTAAAATTTTCATTTAAATAAAATCTATGTATCTGCATTTATAATTTTTTTTTATTGAACCATGGCTTACCACGTGAAGTTAAAATTTTAGTGTCCTTACCTTCACCTTTTACTTACAAATATGGACTCGCTGCTTTCTTAATAATGCATTAATACCTAATTATATATAGAGCCAGGGAAATTATTGCAGTTCACTGCTCAAACGCTGTTAAAACGTGAAAAAAGGTCTTTTCGATTTTCACGTTTAAAAAAGCTGCAGGGTCTATACTTTTAAGTTTTATTATTTACAACACCTAACAAGAATCAACAAAATGTTGCATTTTTTATGTTTTTATTAATTGGTAGCAAAACCTTTTAGAAATTTCTGTGTTTCAATGTAACTAACCTTCACTACAATTTTGACATAATAAATGTCAGATATAAATAAATAAAAATGTCGAATACATTTTCCCTTTATGGAGTAGCTCGAATTTGCAACCATCAAATTAAATTCGTATGAACAAAAAGACTAGAAGAATTCCTTATCCACTCTTTTAAACGATTTTATGTTATAAGTGGTTTAATGCTGATCTGTGAATAGGGATAAATGCAACATTTTTTTTTAATTTAACTATGCTAATATTTTATTTTATAAGAAAGTATGTTACATGTAAATTGTAACTCTTGCAATTGTACAACAATAAGCGATAGTTTTTTGCAATATTATAATAAGTGCTTAAGGGCTATGACCGTTCAGTCTTATATCGAACAAAGTATTAAAAGTAGCTCTTTCTGCATTATGGACTATTACGTTCTCCTCCCCTCCTTCGAAAGCTATTGCAAATTAGGTATATACAATAAAAAATGAACCACGACATCGTTAGCTCTTGATGCTTTACACAAAAAACCGTATCAATAAAGTATACAGCGCTCAGCCATTCTCTCTCTGGCTTCTTTCCTTTCCAGTCTAAAAAGTTTCTGAGCCCTCATACTCACTGAACCTCTTTCATTAACAATGCAAGACTAGCAACGCACCCACAAAAACTCGAAGCTGTGGGTAAACCATCCACCGGCTTACTAACCTTTCATTACAGAAAACTTCTTTGGCATAAAAGACAGCTGAGATTTTATTTTACATATAATTTCACAGAAAAGTATAAAAAATTACTTTAAACGCTTTAGGAGTGTATTTTGGTAACATTTTTTCCGTTATTTTAATTTAAAATAAGGTTACTGAATCCTTTTCCGTTATATCGTTTCAGATAAAAAATTTAAAATAACGGTGTTCTATGCAACTATCTAAAGAATATAAACATCCGAATTAAGAATATCCTCCTCTTTGGAAGTCGGTTAAAAAAAAACGTCACTATATTTCGCTAATCGCAGTTCGTCTTTTGAAACATAATATTATGAAATTAAGAATAATAAGTTTCTATTTTCAAGCATCCAATTAAATAACAAATTATTAAATTTTCTAGTTCAATTTCTGTCATACTACGTACAAAAGGGTATGGTAGACTCGGCGATACAATAAGTTATATATACAATAATTTCC
>JAOCPS010216630.1:0-13863 GCA_025505425.1 Graphium colonna
GACAACGCACTCGCAACTCTCCGGATGTTACGTTTGTCTATGGGCGACGGGATCGCTTACCATCAGGTGAACCGTCTAAAGGAAAGGCTTAGTTCTAAGCATTGTCGCGGCGTTTAAATTACAAAGTAGCATCTTAAGTTATACATTATAATCATTTATGATTGCAACAAATCTATTTTTGTCACACTTCGAAATTATTTTATCCCCAAGGTAAGATTTGCTTTGCCTTACCATGGCAAGTTTCACCATGATAAATGTTTTCATTTTACCACATGGAAATTGGTGAATATAAGTGTAAGCTAACGTAAACCATACCACTTCGTTCGTTTCCATTATATTTTTTAACTCGTCGGTATTTAATCTTCTTAGCAGGTCCCCCTCGTGGTTAATTCTTCAAGTTGTAATTTTCACAACGGAAAAGCAAAAAAATAATCCTCATCATCCTCAATTGTTTGGATAAAATTTTGCATACACGTTTAGTTTAGATGACATAACATGGTTGCCAAAGTGATGTCATTATAAATTAGTGTTTTAAGCCTATCTTCATTGTCGTGACTAAAAAATGAAAGTTTTTTTTATGACTAAAAGTATAAGAAACATAAAACAAGCGTAATTGTGTTGATTATATTTGTATTGTATTCTGACCAATGTGTTTTTGATCGGAATGGAAACGGGAGCAGAAGCAGCTTTATCGTTTAGATATTTTATTTCAAATATTAGAAGAATTTAAAGCGAACCCACTGTTATCACTGTTAACGTAGGATACAAGTAGTAAATTAAGTTGGAATAATTAACTATCCGTTAACACTCAACTAACTGTAACTAACGGTTATTATTAAATTTTGATATTGTGTCGTTAATAGAATAGTTTCCATAAATAATTCTTATACCAATTTTGAGGGTACATAAAAACTTAATAAATCTGATTCCTAGTTTTAATTCGTAATTATTCATTTTCCATCAAAGCGACCTTAATAATTATTTGGTTATTCTTTCACAGTATCCTACAAGCATAGTCAGTAAAAGTCATCTTTACAAATATTGGATTACATTATTCTGAAGATGTCTTGAAAAATTTAAAACCGATGTGTTTTAATAAATTAAGTTACTCAAGAACGTACAACGTCTACGTGCATAGCTTATTGAATAAGTGGTTAATGCATTTACTTTTGGTGGTGCAATGCGCTGGAGTGAATGCTTAAATAAAGTTAACTTGAGTTTCAGTAAAAAAACTTCTAAAATCTTGAAACGCAAACGAAATCATGATACGTTCAATCTTTTTATTAATATAATATATTTCCCACATTATTCAATAATTTGTTCATATTTCTAATAAAAATATTAAAAAAGTTTTTCTACACTTTAAGTCTGTTATTTAAAAAAAAACATTTCCAAATACAATTCTGAGACTTACGCAAAGGGTCTGCCTCTTTTAGGGGCCCGTACTGACCAACAATATTTTATGCGGACAAATAGAAACTTAATGCAAGATTAAAATGATCACTCGAACTTCCCTCTTTTAATTAAGGTTACATCATTAAAATAAAAATCATAGTACAACAAATGATATTGACGCAGTCTGGCTGGTTGATGAAAAAAACCAGGTCTGAGAAGCAGTGTCAAATAAAAATTATAGTACGTTTCAACATAGCCGTAATAATTTACTCTTATTTTATATCTTCTTTCCAGAAAATTGAAACAATATCAATATTTTGGTCTTGTCGAATATATACATATGTATTCTCGATTCGAAATGATCCAATTTCTCCATCGTATGTATCTTAACTATAAATTTCCATGTCTTTTTCAAAACAATGACAGACATTTACGCTATTCATCTTATTTAAAGATTTAAATTACTCACCACGCTACTTTTGAACGCCTTGCCTTAAGACATACGCGATATAGAGATACTAGCTCAACAAAGCATAATTTAAGACATTAGTACGTAACCATATCTTAAAGAACAGCTGAACTTAGTTTGGTGGATGTTGTCGTTTATTTGTATATTATGTATTATTTTAGAATATCTTAAGGAAATTTTACAAAACATTATTATTATACCTACCACAATATCTCCCCACGCCCAGGGTTGACTGGGAGAGAATGCCCATATGGCATTAAATCTGCTTTTTGTAACCTTAAGTTAAGCTTTTGCAATAAAGCTTAAATAGATAAATAAATAAGATATCTGTGAAAACTAAAAAGTCTTGAGTTTAAGTTTAAAGTGTGAACAGTTCACTTATAGTTTGCTAAGTTATCAAGTAGAAACAGACAACCGAGGAAGATGGTTATTAATACTTGCGAAGTAATTTTGAATGTTTAAGTTCTAATACGATTACGTTAGTTAATAATAGTAAATGTAAGTTCTAACATGAAACGCTTCAAAGAACACAACGGAAGGGCAGGTGATGGAGTAGGAAATAATGTGTTTATATATTTTTTACTTAACAACAAACTTAACCATTCAAATATTTAATTTTAATTAAATATCAAGCGCCACACAATAATTTCTAATTGATTGAAGATCTGTAGGACAACATACATGGCAAATCGATAAACTAAAATAACGTTAGCGCTTTTCATAGAAATAGTAAAGCCGAAAAAATTCGAAACAGTCTACAATTTTTTGACGTATAACGCAGGTTAGTTGCAAAATACAGTTTTGAACGTTCCGAAAGGTTTTGCAATTTATTAATTTAGTATAATTAATAAATTGCAAAACCTTTCCTTAACTGGCCTATTGTTACAGGTATAATTGAAAATATATAGCATGTAATTATTCCCGTTAATGTGTAATATATTTTGAATAATACACAGTTACTAGTATTATTCAATAAATACGAAAAAAAAATTTCCTCAGTTCAGCATATGCTTAACACGTGGCAAATAGAAACTTTTTAGGGCCATAATTACCGACATGATTGTTATATAGGGATAAGATGACAAACTGGCAGACGGTTTACCTCTGGAAAAGATTTTCTACGTATATATAAAGATTCACTACGTATAATGAAAAAAAGAATTCCGGGTGCTATTAGATATGATGAATCAAGAAATATTAAGGAAAGGTGGAAAAATGAGTGAGAAAGAGGAGTACAGGTATAGCTGTCCAACAATCTCAAAAGCCAATGCGTACTTCATTTTTTGCTAGCTTTTTGTGAAGCACCCTCGTGCTTCCGCTGGCATCCGGAAATACCAAATTATAACATAAGAATCACCGCGCCGGAGCCCAGGGTGGCGATACACTCAATTAATACAAAAGTTACCTGTGCAATACACCACAAAAACTGTATCGAGTAAAAAGAAGAACTTACACCTATTGACAATTTTGTTGGTTTGTGTAACACGATCTGGAATTTCGAGTTCAGTTTAATAATAAAACTGCTCTCTTAGGCAATTTAACAGTAATTTATTTGTCATAATAATATCAATTTTAAATTCAATATTTCCACATTTTTAATTTTAATCCCAGAATATTAAAATAAAACACATTTAGACAGGATGCAAGTTGATAAGTGAATAGCCTTAGTGTTTTGTGTTTAAAAGGTCAGGTATATCGTACAAAAATCCTTTAAAATCGAAAGCGTGGTGTAAAGCATTTTTGTAATACCAGTAGGGTCCCTCAGAAGAGTGTCAACTTGTTTCTTTTATGTAACGGAAAAGAAACGGTTCACTTGATGTTAAGCAATCTCATCGCCCATAAACACACAACATCTGGAGAGTCGTAAGTGCGTTGTCAACGTGGGAAATAGGATAGAACCGGGATTTGGTGGGTAAAAGAATAGGAAAAGAAAGGTAGGAGTGGCCATCCGGCAACCGCATGGTCAGGCATACTTTATTCTATGCTGATTTTATAGAAGGCAGTGGCCCTTACCTGGGCGATCGCTGCCGCGCGTGAATACCGTTAATCTCCGGTGCTCTCCCTACTTTTCGGTTCTTCTTCGCTGCTAATATTTCGTCGATAATAAAGGCGCCGTCGGTACATTGAGCAGTTCGTCTGGAAGGTCGATATCCGTTTACCGGGAGTCTTAGTATTAAGCGAGACGAGATAGAATGACTTTGGTGAAGTTGCGGTAGAGAATAGCACCACATTGCTCTTCATTTGTGAGGAAGACGAGGGCGCACACCGGAAATATGGAGTAGGTCTTCTCTTTAGCTGCTGTGCTAGGAAGAGCCTGTTAAGCTGGTAATCGGTTCCAGTGTTGTCCTCCTACCCAATGATAGAACGACACTAAAACCGATGGCAGTCTTCCCCAACCAAGTAGCTGCAAAGATTGACTGAACACCTTCTCAAGCCTGCAGGAACAAAACCAAAAAAACAGTGTGATCTAGATACAAAATCGATGTCGCAAAAATGTCCTAAAAACAAATTCAAGTTGCGCGCTTACTTTCTTGAAAAAAACTTCAGTCTTAATTTTTCTTTTCTTGGAAGTTACTTTTTAAAAATAACCATTTAAAACACCAATCAACTGTTATATTTATGTAATATTTTAAACGGTTTTAAATAATACTTGTACTTTTTTTTGCATATTAATAGCAGTAAGAGACACAACCTTAATGGCTGGGAGGTATTAATGCAATTTCAAGCAAAAATTTTGGCTGTCTTTTCTTCTTTACAGTAAAAAACTAATAAAAATCAGATCTTTATACTAAATTTTCCGGAAGTAATTTACTAGCATTTTAATCATAAAATTTGAGTGACCTCTAACAGAAAGACGTGAAAGAGTATACAGTAAGTATTTTCGATGTGGAACCATTATTATTTCGATAAATGTTAGATTCTCAGGGTAAGAGCAAATGAGTAAGTTTATCAAAAAAAAAAAAGGTTAATATCAATGCTGTCTAATAATAGGCTCTTTATTTAATTAGCTAACCCATGTAATTTTAAGGCATACTTGTTATTATATACATTACATAATATTTTGATCCCAGTTGCTTCGTTATGTATACAAATATTATAACGTTTACGAATTTGTTTGTTTGTGTAGTTGAACGCGCTAATCTTACGATCTACTGGTGCCATTTTGAAATTTATTTTAGTGTTGGCTAGAACAATTATCGAGGTAGGCTTTAGGTTACATATTCTCACCATATGACCATAGAAGCAAAGAAAACATGGACAATTTACGCGGGTGAAACCGTTGGTAGCTGCTATTTTATTAATTAATTAACGACACGTAAAGTATGAGCCCTGGCTTTTTTTTAAATTATGTTGACTTTTCCAATGTTTAGAACGCTATCGGTATATGTCCCCGATTTTGGGTTTAAACAGTTTGTCACTCATTTAAGTATTTTGTATTTGTAGTTGTATTCTATGACTATCATTTGAATGTTATTCTTGTAAGTTTACACTTTACTTCTTGAAACAATTTTGAATGCCTTAATGATTATGAGGTATAAATTCACTATGGTCCTGTGAAATATTCAGTTCATAAGATATTTTTTCTGTTACGTAACTAATGTGATTTTGAGGAAATATAAGACGCAAAATTTGTCGATATAAAACTATATCACAAAATAAGGCAAACTGAATCTTTACTACAAGAAAAAATTAAGGCCTAACATTAAAAGAACTTACTAACTTAACATGAACAATCACTGACGTTTCAACACAAATAAATAAATAAATTATTGAGCTATTTTAATTTTCGCAAGAATTATGGGTAACAAACAACGTACTAGATGACATCATTATAGCTGCCCTCTTTTATAATTATTATAAAAGGGGACATTATATTTTTCAAGGATTAACTACGGAACTCTTTTCTGAAAGAAGTATTTTACGTTTTACCATCCTCCAACAAAATATAAAATAGATTTTGAATTTTACTTTGTTTATTTGTAGTTTAACACAGAGTTTGACTATTTTATAATGGGTAAACGAACCTTCATTTACATTCTGTTGTGCTACAACATTATTGTTAAAGTTGCGTTAAAAAGTAGAACACAACATGGTATTATTATAGTAAATTTTAACCTTCCATTAAAATCATACGTCAAAAGCAACATTTAGTATCTCGCTGTGCAAAAGTTTGATTATTCGAACTATTTATGTAATATACGAGGGTAAATTAAAAACAAGGTCGTAAATGAAAACAATTTTCTTTATTTTTCTTTTTTTTTTATCTTTTGCTCCGGAAATTTATTTCGCATTAATGTTTCCTGAGTGACGTGAGGTAATTTTTAGTGCAATATAGGAGCAAGTTAGGCTTGTGGTCATAACATGGTTCTTTGAAATAAAGAACTACCAAAAGAGGTTCAATATGACAAAAAAAATAAAAAATCATTGTTACATCAACACCTATAAGAGTAAAATGTAGCGGTAATTTGTCCAGTTCATAAAATAGGTAGCAAAAAGAAGTGTAATAACTATCGCTGAATTGCTCTTTTGCCAATCGCGTGCATGGTACTGTCAATCATGCGGCTTAAAGGTCTGGAGCCATACGCGGATAAATCCTAAGCAATTATCAGTGTGGGTTCCGTCGAACCGTAGCCATATTGACGAGATCTTTTTTTTTAACCAATTAATGGAAAATAGATGGGAATATGCTCAGAACATCCATGCCCAGTTCGAATATTTGAAGAAAGCATACGATAGTATTGACCGAAACGCTATGTATACCATACTCAAAAAATTAAATATTCCCAAAAAAAAAAAACGGTTGTACCTTGTCCAGTCCAACCAGTTTTTTGTTGCAACTTTTACTTCCTCTAAATTATCAAGTTTGTTCAACTTTCCAGCAACGCCGACGGCCGTGAAGCCATCGCGTGTCGGTCCGAAGACCTCACTAAATCATTCAATCGGTAATAGCGACGGGCGGTGTGTAAATCCCATCCCCAGCACGAAGGAGTTTCAACGGGTTACCCCCGGGCAACCCGTTGAAACCTTTATCTTATTTCTGATTAAAAATTCTGGCTAAATACGTCATAAAAAATTTTATGTCATTAAACAGTTCCGATTTTTTATTGACGGTTGTGGATGAGCTATGTCAAAGATAATTACGATAGTAACATTTTTATTGGTAAGAATAATATTCACAGTAATACACTGGTACCTGTGGGCCTTAAATAGAAATGAATTTCTGCTCTTCTCCTTACTTCAAAAGTTTTGTATTATCTTAATTATTATATTTATGTAATAAAGCCTTCCATTTATTTATCTTATTTCAATTTAGTCATTTAGTATAATTATATTACTTGTGTAAGTCAACTCGTAACTCGCACTTTACAACTTCGCATTTAGTTACAAGCTTCGCTTAATTTAACATATTTTTATGTGGCTGCGCTCGGGAGCGAGTTTGTGTACATGGGTGAGTATGCGAGTGCGCGTAAGTATGTGTACTTATGTATGTGTATATATGTATCATATTATTTATAATTTTATTTTATTAAGTCTTCTGTGCTATTATGATTTGGCTTAGATAAATACTTGAAGCAGATTCTAACAGATGTAGTAGGAGCTCTTAATTTTAAGATGTTGTTTAAGACCTTTAGTTGCGAATATAAAGGGTTTCTTTTGTATGGCTTACATTTATTCTAGGGTATTAGTAACTTGAAACATATTTTTTTTTATAAAATCAATGTTACCTGGACAGATTTTAACAGTCTTGTGCACTCTTATCGTCGCCTACAGGACGAATAATTGACGGACACGCACAACTTTAAATTCTTTGTATAAGGAGTCTGTTGAGTATGTAAGAGCTCTTTCAAAGGTCAACAAATCGCTATTGCAACCCCTGACATCTATACAATATTGTAGTATCGAATGGCACAATGCGATGTAAACATTACGGAGAATGCCTAGAGACGTGCAGTCATTTTCATTACAAAAATGAGTTTTTGCGTACGGGAAATTAGATTCCAAAAAGGAGATTGAAAAAGGAGAAAAATGAAGAAAAATATTAGACCTAAACATTTGCGACATGTGTATAAACAAGTATTTAGAAAAAAAAAGGAACGTAACATGTGGTAAAAATACACTATCGCACAAACATCTACAGAAAATACTACTTTTTTCCAGAAGTGCTTCTGAATATCATTTTGTGATTCTAAGTTCTTATAATCACTTCCAAGTTATTCTTCAATCTCAAATATTTGCCTTTTATTTTAAATTATATTTTCTTAAAACTCTTTGTAAAAGCAGTTTTTTTGGATACGCAATTTCTTTGTCCCGTATTAGTACTTGGAAAAAAATTGTTTGTGTAATCTAAATACGTAGCACCTTTAATTGTAATAAAAATAAAAAAAATCATCATATTGGTTACAAAAACACCTGCAAAATAACAAGCGACCTGATTAAAATTTACTTCAATTGTTTTTTGATAAGCAAAATTAGATGTTTTTCTTGTAAAACGCGTTTTAAATGTTAATAAAATTTTAGTGCGTTAATATAATATTTTACGAATTTTCAGTTATTTAAAGATTATTTTATTAATCTCAACGATTCGTTTTTAATGCCCGAACAAACAATTAACATTAATATCTTAAATATTATACAGTACAGAAGAATTTAAAATATATTTCATTTAGACTCAAGCACATTTTTTTATCTGACTGGTTGTTATAATAAATGCCACACCTAATGAACGGGGATTATATTTTTACGTCTTTATATTAGTTAGTGTATAATAAGGTTTCTTCACATTTACTAAAACAATATATTTTTAATGTTGATGTTGTGCTATAACAAATTAGTTAAATATTTTTGCTGTCCTCTTTTAAAGCAAATATAAAAAGGCTTGAAAATTAAAATTAAGGTTACATATGGATATTTCTATATTTTCTCTCGATTTTATGTTATACTTTCACTAATAATTCAAACAACTAAACAAAAACGTAATACCTACATTTAAATTTGTAACTAAAACGATTAGGTTATTTAGAATTACAATTTATCATAGTACAAAAAATCCTTCCTTATTTTATATAAGCTGTTCCTTGCAGATTTGTCCGATGTTAAGATTTTGAAATGACGAAATTCCTACGATACATATGCTTAAAAACCATTTTTAGGCGCATTAATATGGAAAACATGTCAGATTTTAAGTTACCCTGAATAAATATAACGGTGAAAAATGTATCCTATTTTATGCAGCAGTTTATGAGTGAATGCACATATTAATATACACACAGATAGACCGACAAACAAAAACATCAATCATAAAGAATATTTTGAATTCTATTGTTGTTATTAAATGGCTTATATTATTATAATATTTAATTATTTTTATGTAGTGATATCGGTAAATTACTATTTCAATATATTTAAAGATTTCCATTTTTGACGCAGATGTTATTTTTTAATAAAAACGAAAACCAAAAATGTGTTAAGAAAATATTTATGATTAAGAATCATAATCATTATTACAAATTATTTTTGAATTTTTTTTTCAAAACAACATAAAATAAGGTCTTAGAACAGTAGTCAGCTGCCTCGACAATGTTTGCATTTTCATACACAACAACTAAAACAAGTACAATGTGTTGGTATGACAATACTATAAATTTAAAATAAATTAAATGAAAATCTTAACTTTACTAAATGGTCTATAGCAATTATTCAAAATTAAAAAATAACCATAATACTAAGTTCAAAAGGAAAAAAATCTGAATCAACATTCATAAGAATATATTTTGATAGCTATTGCACGATATTTTTTGTGCGGTTTTTATGTTTGATTGATGAGCAGTGGGTCTGGTTGTTAATCTGTTGGCTTCTGCATCACGGGTCATGGGTTCCATTCCCGTTTAAAACAATTATTTGTATGATTCACAAGTAACAGTTTCAGATCTGGGTGTTTGTATATGTCAGTGAATGTAACAATAAATGGGACAGGCTGTTTATGATGATCTAGATGACTCACATTATACCTAGGATTCAAATATCCTTAATTAAAAAAGAGTTGATACAAAATTTTACTTCGATAAATATTGGTCAAAAGACGAATCACAAAACCTCAATTTTATATTTGAAAAACCGGAAAAGTGACAAATTTATTTCGGTACCTTTGCGACTTTTGTGGCCTTTACTAGGAATCTTAAAAAAAATTTATTCATCATATCACTTGACTGTGTATAGGCAATCTTAAGGCCCTAACTTTCGCAAAACGAAAGAAAGATTTGTCGACAAATGAGAGTGTCATATTTGAATGTTTAAGTTGGAAAAGACAAACTTATGTACCAAAATAAGTGCACTATGTAGTTCAAACGCCGCAATAATCCTCTAAAACGTAGCCTTTCCACGGAACAATTATGATAACTGCACTTTTCATAGATCTGTTCTATAATTACAAAGCTCGCAGATGAATCGACCCAACTCTTTAATGTTTAAAGCTGGGGAAACCAAGATCGTAAATTTTTAACAGCCAAAGATGTACATCATGTATTAGATTTAACACCCAATTTTCGCTAAGCGAATGTTGCGTCATATAATCCAAATAATAATAAAATATTAATGAGACAATTTATATTTAAGTAGCGGAATTTTTGCGGTTAAATATTGAAAGTATTTTCAAAATCTTCTTAGCTGGTTTTAAAAAATTGTTAATATTTAAAATAGGGTTATAAAGTAATACTTTATAAAGCCGGCATAAAATGAAGTATGCATGATATTTGGGGATGCCGGATGGCCATGTGTACCCTTTTCTTTCCCTATTCCTATGCCCTCTAAATCCGACCCAATCCTATCCAATAAACCTATTCAATCCAATATCCCAGGTTGACAACGCACTCGCAACTCTCCGAATGTTGCGAGTGTCTATAGGTGACGGGATCGCTTACCATCAGGTGAACCATCTGCTCGTTTGTCTTCCTTCCATAAAAAAACACGACTCTTTGTGGGACTATCATTTGATTTAAAGTAGACATGGACCTTTAATATAAATTCACACCTGTCGTTTGTATTTAAAATATTTTACAGCTACAGTTGACGAAACAAATTATCTTAATTTAAAAGTATGACGCTGCAAAATAAAAAAAAAACAACATATAACTCTTGTACTTATTTTCAATTGAATTTATAATAGGTTAATCGATCTTTTTTCAAGCCGCATATTTCAGATAATCGTTGAGATCTTTAAAAAAACGCTGCCCCTATTGTAAGTTGTAAGTTTCATATGAATGGTTTGAAATCCCCGTGAATCCAGGTTCTCTATTTTTTACCTAAAAGAGCATCAAAATTTGGTTCTGTGTTCAAACTATCCTTTTGATACCGGACCTCAGCATTAGTCAATAATTGTCTGGAACTCAATTTTTTGATAAGTCCACCAACATCTTGATCCCCAGAATTTTCATCAGTCAATGCAGAAGGTTCTTGAGGAGCGACATATCTTGCATCGGGAACTGCCTTTCTTTCTTCACATTCTTTATCACCGCTTTCTTTCAATGCATTCAGAATATCACTCAATGATTTTTGGTTTTTGAATATTCCATAATCCATGTACCTGGTATTTAATATGATGAAAACATTAACATTGTGTCTTAATTATAAAGCGAGTGGGATTCGTAATATCAATATTGTTGAGAGTTTCGTTTTATTAAAATAATCTATTTTAAAATATGTTTCTGACAAAAGTGTGTTACATTGTATTTCCTTTATAAAATTTATATTTTATCAATTCTATGATCATTTAATTGAGCAATTTTTGTGATATTTACAAGTACTGCAGGTACCTAAAAATATCATACAGGAAAAATGAAAATTACTTCTCTATTACGTAGAAGGTAATGACCAGGTAAAAAAAAATTTAATTCTGATTCAGCTGTTCTTTAATTCGATTGCTGGTACATGTGACCGTATTTAAGATTGAAACTATATTATATCCAAGTTTTATGTTACTCTTCCAAATGTGATGAAAAATAAATAATACATATTGTATTTGATCAACGGCAGCTGTAGGATTTTACGGGTTCGTTTTGCTCTTTGAGCCGATATAGGAGATTGCTTGGAGGGTTTGAGAGGCCGCCCGACATTTGAATCGCATTGACCAATGTTACAGTGACTAGCAACATGCGTGTCCACCATGTGTCGTGGTAACGACTTTAGATACCGTAAAACAACGTTTAAATACACGTATGTATATTTGTCAAGCATTAGCAATACAAGTTTTTTTTATCTTATGATATTTAAATGAAAAAACTAGAGGTGAGGAGGTATTTGATTTTAGGTTTTGAAATAAAAAGAAATATTAGCTGTTCTTGTCAGTAAATGTATCCAACTGTACCTAGAGTAAAAATTTTAAAGTATCTACAAAATATTATTACATATAATGTTCCATGAAAAAGGTTAATAGAACCAACGACTTTCATCCACAAATGTCCTTTTTTTCGTCATGATTATCCTAAATAGATATTTATGCTCATTGATTTGGCCTGCAAATTAAATCAAATTCTAAAGTAAAATTCTAGAGTTACGCTTCTCTAGAAGAGTAAGCCATTTAAGGCGTGGGCGTTATTGAAAGAATTGGTCATTTTCCCGTAGGCTGAATACAAATCTGATATGCCAGGCATGGTGCTTTTAGAAGTCGATAACAAATTTAAGAAGCCAGTCGTTATTAGCCTAAATATTCTTTAATATAACTGAATAAAAACTTAAATGGATTTTATGAAAATTAAAATTCTTGTTCTAATAGTGCAAAAAAATGTGCAATGATACGAATACTACACCACAGGACAAGTTTCATCAAAATAACATTTTTGTCCAAAAATCTGAGCCCCTTACTTAGTTTCAGTACATTATTATATATCCGCAACATACTACAGTTAGGAAAACGACAATCTTATCTTTTATTGAATATTGACACGTAACGTACTCTGACCCAATTTTCTGAGCAAATGTTATATATGGGGAAATCGAATTTAATGTTGATATTAGAGTAAAATATATCGTTGAAATTTATGCGTCAGTTTCTAAGTGCAATTAATTGACAATAATTATGTGATTTTGGTGTGTAAATCTTTTGGTCTGTTTGGAAGCAACAGTATTAAAAAGAAATAAATAAAAGTAGTTACTTTAAGCTTAGCATTAATCTACCAAAAATAAGAACAATGTAATGCATTAAAACAAAAATGACAAATAATAGATGATTAGTCTGAACTGTCGCGTTTAATTATTGATGAAGTACTAATAAAACACTCAGTGAAACGAGATGAAGTATTTTGTTTCACTACAAAACCTTTAATACAGAACTGTCTGATAGTAACTATAACGGTTAAAATATATAAAAATAGGTATGTAACTATAACTGTAGAAATAGTGTTTTTTTTTTCCTAAACGGGTGAATATTTTTAACTTATCATAGTGTAGACTAAAATTATGAATAGATATTTGTGGTACACATATAGAAAACAGTTTTCATATTGATTCATTTCAAAAAAATTTTGAATTATCGTCGTAAATTTCGCTTCTATACAATCATACAAGTAAAGTAATAAACGCAGTTCATAAATATTCGTAAAAACTGTTAAAACAAATAAACCAAAATCTCGAGGAAATTGATTTCTAAATACCAGAGATTAGGGAAAAATTACAGAATAACTCCTTTAAGATTGCCGTAATTAATTCAACTGCCAGGAAAAATCTGGACTTTGCAAAAAAATTAATTAATCAATTAAGTACTGGTGACTGAAACTTTTTCGGATCGTAAATAATAAATCACGAAAGGTTTGAAGATTTTGATAAGATTTGAAGTTAATCATCAGTCTTCTTATATATATCAACAATAATCTTTTTATGTATATATAAAAATTTTTATGAATATTTATACATATATAATACACACACACACACACACACACACATATATATATATATATATATATATATATATATATATATAAATATAAACAAAATAACTAATTTTT
>JAOCPS010216741.1:0-13861 GCA_025505425.1 Graphium colonna
GGTATCTAGTATAAGTAAGACAATACATGCATCATAACTATTAAATTATCGATTCCAAGATCTACGAGAATAATAATCGAAAATCGGAATAATTCATAAACGATTGTATATTACCTCCTTATCCCCACTGTCAGATGTCATAACTGTCATGCTATATTTAATGATATAGTTTTCTTGTGCCAATGATTTGATTATTGCTTTCAAACTTTTGAGATAGGAAAGTAATAAATTGTGTGTTTTTTGCGAAAAAATATTTACAGTTCTTGTTCTTTTAAAATTTAATTCATTAATAAACTTTAAACTAGGTAATGGCTAATATATTGCAAATTTGTAGGATTTGCATGAACGTTAATGTGAAAATGTATACATTTCAAAATACGAATATTGAAAATTTGTATAATTTATTAACGCAGGCTTATGTAAGTAAAGACTTTACAGTATTCTTAATAGGTTAGAGTGCGAATACGCAAAATTATATATAAATAGGTAGTAGTATAGGAGGTACTTTATAAATAAAAAAACTTCATTTATTTATTGTAAATACCTGTACCTTATCCCGTAATTAGACGACCAAAATATAAACAAACAAATGTCATTGTCAAAGTAACATTGAAGATGTTCTGCACGTTTTATTCTTAGGTCACTTTTTCAAAAAAATTATATAATTCATAAATTGAACATCATATCCTATTACATGTAATTCGTATAATAAACAAGGGTATAATTGCATATTGGCTGCATACACCAATTTCAATGTAAAAAAAAATTATCCTACAAACAATTTTAATTGTTGTGCGATTTTTATTATAAATAATATATTATATTATAAATACTTTGTAAATAAAATAACTTTTTATTTATATGTTGTGAATACCTATGTTGATGTAGAATTGTTATACATTTTATATATTAATTTCTGTTAGTGTCTTTATCCAATTTTGGTTTGTAAATATTTACATACTTCAAGATTTATTTAGAAAACAAAATCTTTCAAGCTTTATTGCATTAGTATGGATTATGATATAATTTTCAGGTTGATATAGGAGATGGAAAACCCACAACAGTGTGTTTTCTGTGTTATGCAAGACTGCGACAATGTGATAGATTGCAGAAACAAGCTGTAAAATCAAATGTATTACTGGAACAGCTGTTAGAAGGCGGATTCATGGTATTCAATTTTTTTAAGTAAATATGCTTTTGGATTCTTCCTTATTTTGAATAAGGTTGTACATTGGTTAGAGTAACTTAATATCAAATGGTGGATAAATGTGTGCTATGTGCTTAAACTACTAAGCATCTTTAATGATAGTTTATATTAAGGCTATTATTATATAGATAAAAAAAACAATTGGTTAAACTTACAGGTAAGTGGTAGCATGGGATAAGAAGATTGCAAACCTGCAACACTATGTTTTCTGAGCTTTATAACATTGCAACAATGTAATAGGTTGTACCAGAAAGCTATTAAGTCCAATGAATTATTTCAGTAATTCATTAGATTTAATGGCTTGCTGCTGCAACCTGCTATTAAGAGAAAGATTTATGGTATTATACATTGGTTTTTGGATATCTTTAAGGGCATTATTTTTTTTTGTCAGAGAAGGTTGTAATTGTAATTAATTTGTTCAAGGATATTCTAAGTGATTGAATGCATGTTCACTGCATACAAAACCACTAAATATTTCTGTTATGGACATTTATCTTAAATCCATAATCTATAAAGATACTGGTTTTTATGAATTGTTTAAAAAACAGTTTTATTTTGATTAATTTCACAGGCTTATAGTTATAAATTATGAGAATGCATTATGTCATGCAATTGGTTGATCACTTAAATAAACCAGTAATAATACAAGCTACATTGGTTTTTCAAGGATATATTTTGGTTCAATTTCTGTTTAGTGCTGCTTTAATTAATTTCTTATTTAGTTCATTTATATTACAGCAGGCAACAGCAAATGCAATTTTGAACAACCAATATACTAGTCAAGAATTACAAGTTTCGCCTATTCACCATCTACATTTGGAACCAGAGGTCTGCAAAGTTGTCTCTTTAGATCCTATAGTTGAATCCAATGGCCTAATATTGGTTAAGAAAGAAGAAGAAGCTATAGATGAAGGACATAATGTGACAGGTATTATACATAGTTCTTAACTTACAATGTTAGAGGCGAATCACTCTTAATGTTGCAAATCAGTTATCTCGGTGTTAGTAAATTTTTCTATGAAGGCATAAAACATAGTAATATTTTTTGTAGAGTAAACAGGATAAAACTATAAAGCTCCATTAGTACATAGTAGAATAGCCTGCTGTTTACAGTAATACATAATCTTTTCATGCTTTCATAAACAAATATTACCTTGTTTCTTTATCTATTACTCTTTTCATTTTAAATGAACTAATCTGGGGAAGTTAATTTTAAAGGAAAATGTTACTAGTTGTTTTTAAAATAACCTATATTTTTATAAACACCTAATATTTCTTTTGCAATTAATAATTATTTTTAAATATACTAATTGTTCCTTGTCGGCCATGTTATTATTAAGTTCTGTTATGAGCTAACCGAGTTAAAAGATAAAACATGCAATATTAAGTTTTTGAGAGGAAAAAAGTGCTGCCTTTATTATAAGGTCAAGGTCTTGTGATTGTTATAAGGGCGTTTTACAAACGTATTTTATAAAGAATAACACCCAGATCCGAGCCAACCATTTGTAGGTTTTACAAAATTTGCTTTGCATGGGAATCGAAAGAATAAACAGCTATGCTCCTGAATCAACTGCTTGCGACCATGTGGAGGGTGTGGGATGCTAGTAATTGATGACATATTGCTCACTGCACACAAGATGAATAATATTACTAATATTAATCATGCATAGACCTATTCTTAAATGATGAACCAACTTCAAAAGAAGAAATTTAATCATTTTAGATTAGGTCTATGCAAAGGAATTTAATTTTAATTATCAACCAATTTTGAAATATTTTTTTTTAAATGAAAGAGTATTTTTACCAATAGAATAATATTTTTTTAGAAAAACATAGTTTTATTATTTGGATTATAAAAAATAATGCTCAAACCTAGTACCAAGAATTCCCTTGCATCAAGATCATTTTAGATAATTTTATATAGTAATTATTTACATAATTTTTTAAGACTTGGCTTTATGGATTTGATTTTAAACATGGAATTTAATTTAAAGTATAAAAGTATGAATTTTGCTTTACCTACATGATGTTTGCACAATCTGTCATTGTGATGTAGAATGCAATAGAAGCTATTTTCTATGAATCAATTTTTGAATTTATTAAATATCTCCGAAACCCTGGATTATTTTTACGAAAATAACTTCTGTAGTACTTAATACAACAAGTCCAGTTTACAAAAACACTTGTTTGAACTTGATACAACTTGGTACTTAATGGGCCATAAAAAATTGTCCTTCTTATTTGAATTGAAATAAATGTATAAAGAATGCATAGAAGAAATTTTTATAGTTCTCTGTGCACTTCTTATGCAGGTGTGATATTGATTAATAACATTATCAATGGTAAGTAAAGGCAGAATATTATAGAAATAAATCTTTTATTACCATTTTAAATATCAGGCATGTTATCTTCTAAACTAAGTTAACATCAATATCATATTAGAAGAGAAGAAGAAGTAATAGATTAGAAAAACGCAACATAGCTGTAGTGTATATGTTTTAAATGCACATATTACTGATCACAAACCAGTGTTATTGGTAATAAATGTTAAAATTGTCATTAATAAAGCCCATAACATAGCTTCAAAAGTAGATTGGAATAATGTAATTGAATCAATGAAACTAGATAACAACCCGTATACATTTTTCGATATTATGATTAAATTTATATCAGACGCCATAATTGGCAATGCACAACTAATACCCATCTCGAGTCGTAAAAGACATTTAAAACCGTGGACTACTCCTGGTATTATAAAATGTATTGCTAATAGGGACAGAATGCATGCAGTGGTCAAACAAACTCAAGAAAATGAAATTTTAAAATTGTCATATATTAGGTATAGAACATATTGCAGCAATATATTAAAAAAAATAAAGAACCAATACGCAAAGAGTGAGCTTGAAAAGGTGTTCAAAGAACCGAAGAAAACTTAGATAGCGATTAAACGGTCAGCTAATTTAAATAAGACTAATAATGAATTGGATGTTCTTTTAAAATTATATAATAATCCCCAATAATCTAACACACAGTTAATTTCTTCTTTGCTAATGTAGGATACCAATTAGCTGAAAAAAATAAATTAACTATGTGTAACATCAGTCAAAATACTACACTTTCATCCATGCACTCTCCAAACTCATTGGCAATTTTACCAACTGATTACTTTGAAGTGATGTGGATTATTAACAACATGAAAAGTGACTCTACACCTGGATGGGATTAAATACCAGCAAAGTCATTGAAACAGGCCAGAAATATAATTGCTCCCATTCTGACTAAATTATTTAACCTATGCATTGAAGAAGGCACTTTTCCAAAGGCTTTTAAGGTATCAGTCATAAGTCCCACTCATAAAGGCGGTAAAAAAAGACAATATTAGTAATTATCGTCCAATATCTGTCCTATCAACCATATCAAATTTTTTTGAAAAAATTATAAACAAACGTCTAGTAAATTTTTTAGAAATTAATAAAATACTTTCTGATTCACAATATGGTTTTAGAAGAGGAAAGTCAACAGAAGATGCTGTGACAGAATTATCAAACTATGTTGCCGATAAACTCGATAATAAATGCAAGTTTATTGGAGTTTTTTTAGACCTTGCGAAAGCTTTTGATACAGTATCAATCCTTATATTAATTAAAAAACTACAGCAAGTTGGTGTTCATGGTAAACCGTTGGATCTCTTCATAAGCTACCTTACTGAAAGGAAGCAAAAAGTTGATATAAGGAATCATGTAAGCTCTGAAGTTCCTATCACATGTGATGTACCCCAAGGCAGTGTGTTAGGTCTAAGTCTCTTCCTTGTTTATATAAACAAACTGTGTAACCTCAATTTACATAATGGAAAAATCTTCACATTTGCCGATGATACTGCCATAGTATTTCATGGGGAATCTTGGGAGCAGGTATTTGAGATAGCAGAAAGGGAGTTTATTAAGGTGAAAATATGGCTTAAAGAGAATTAGCTAACACTCAATTTAGAGAAAATGAAATTTCTCCTTTTTCCATCCGCCATGACTAATCTTTAGATAGATACAACTACATACGAGCTCACGACTGTTGAGGAATTGAAATACAAACCCGGATCATCACTTGCTCATGTCCATATATAGAAAAGGTTGCACATTTTAAATATCTAGGAGTATACCTACCTACGATACTAACTTAAACTGGCAATACCATATCAATATGTTGTCAGACCGCGTTCGAAAATTAAAATGGTTATATTAGATAGATCTGATATATTACGTAGCCTTTTAAGACTACGTTATACATCAGATCTATCCATCCTAAAGACAGTTTATTACTCCTTATATTAATCATTGATAACCTATCCATCCCATCTCTGCTTGGGGAGGAGCAACTAAAGGGTCGATAATTGCGTTGGAGCGGGCGCAAAGATCTGTCCTGAAGGTAATCATAAAAAAACCTTTTCTGTATCCTACGGATCGATTGTATACTGACTGCCAATTAATCTGCGTGCGTAAACTATTCATACTGTGCTGCGTTCTTAGGTATCATAGGTCTTTTAAATTTTGATCCAAGTACAAAATAAAAAGTAGATCTCGCAATAATCGTACAAATATCAAATGTAACACCATTTTTTATCACCGTTTTTATAGCTTTTTTGGACCAAACCTATACAAAAGCATTTACAAAAATATACCATTTAAACCACTGTACTTGTAAAAGTAAGATGCAAAAATACTTACTGCAACTGAATTAACAACAGACTGAAGACTTATTAGTAGTGGCGAAATTAATTCAATCTAATAGAAACATCCACTCTATTCATATTTTAAAGAATTCTGCATTTTAGTAGTCCTGCGAATGATCTTTGGCAGGATCCTTAGATCAGGTATTCTTATGCGAGATTTATTGGTCTATTAAATATGATTTTATGGCCAACCATTAGATGATACGTAAGTAAGTAAATAATAATAAAAAAAAACTTGTTTTTGAAGAATATAAGTAGAGTGGAGTGTAATGTCCCAAGGTGGTACGAAACATTTGGATCCTACCATTCATATTTATAGATTACATTTTATGGAGTGTATGGCCTGAAGAAAAAAGTTTGCCTATCTTTAGATTCATCTTTTTCGTAGCAATCTCATGTACGTTTCGTTCTGCAGGCTTAGCACACATACTCTCTATCTGCATATTTCATTCATGCGAATCCTCGTGCTCTTACATCCTTCATTTAAGTTGCAAATAGCGACTCCGCTTGTAATATGGTTTTCACCCCTAAAAACCAATGTATTTAATATTCCATTGCCCTACATTACTACTAAAACTATAGAAAAGTCTAGAGAACTTTGTGAAGTAGCAGTGTTTATTCCACTACGTTTAGTAACAGATATAAAAATATTAACTCGCTTGCTAGGATGACACTACGGTTTTACGATTTGTCTCGTATGGACGAACTTAGCACGTTACTTCTGTCATAGCACGCCATTCGGTTTATGTGAACAATTAAACATTTTCCTCTTATCATCTTTATATTATGCATTGGATTATGAAGTCAGGTAGATATCCTTTTGTCTTTTTTTTTGCCTTGTAGGTTGGTCCATCTTTCGTATATTGTATTGAGATATTTTTCAGATGGTAATTTAAAAATTGAATTATTAATTTCGAAACACATGCATCCTAGCGGACACGACGCGAGCGGCCGCTTTTTCGGTTTAATGAATTGCACCAATGGGTATTATGTTTTCTGCCGCCATCGTGATAATTAGCAAATCTCATCTACTTTCTTCTATATAGACTCAGAGCCACCAACTTGTTAATATTTGATTTTAGATCCAACAGTTGAAGTCAATAACCTGATAACATTCAAGGAAGAAAAAGAAGCAATAGAGGAAGGATATGATGTCGCAGGTATTACGCATAAGTTATTCTTTGTAAACAATAGTAGGTAACGCAAACGAATGCATAGATGAAGGTTTTACCTAATGAAGTTTGACGTCGTTGTAAAAGGAGTGGGCAAAAAAGCAAGTCCCAATTAGTCTATTGGATGTATTTTAACCGTTTGCTCAGTTGTCGTTCGTTTCGTCTATGTAACTTACACACAATGAGAAAATAACAATGAGAATACATTCAATTCTGTTTCATATTAGGCAAACGAAAAAACATGTATATTACAGAACTATATTTAAAAATTTAATTTTTTAATGTTAATCAGCTAAAACTAACCAATTTTACAGGTTTCTCTGAAGAAGCAAATCATTCTATTGATTTTGACCACAAAGCATTTCACTCCGACCCAGAAGACGGTCAACTTTGTATAAGAATAAATTCCAACAATCCTGATGGAATTAAGGACGTTGCTCATAGAAAGGATTGGGGAAAACAGCAGGAACTTGGTAAATTAAAAATATGTCAGATTTTCAACAACATACAACAATAACTTTTTGCCATATAAGAGAACAAAATTATAGAGGTTAGAATTTGAAATTGACGATTTACTTTAGTGGTCACTTCGAATTAACCAATTCCAATTTTAGTATGATTGCTGTATCAAGCTTGACTTGATGACTCTGCCAATGTCTTCTTCCTCTTAACCTTTTTCCCAAGTTACTTGGGGTCAGCTCCTAATCCAGCCAAATATTACCTGAATATCAGCTTTTACGCAGAGCAACTGGCATCTGACCTCCGCAAGCCAAAGGGATAAACTGAATTCCAAGGATGGATTAGTTGTCATTGATTGATATTTGAAGGCGCTGACATCCACAAAATCGTCCCGGCGGGGTTCGAACTCATTGTAAACCAAGTACCACCTCCGCTTTGTAAACCAAGCGCTACGGAGGCAGTCCTGATATTAACTCAGCCAATGTCAATATATAATTATATATATGATAATATATTTTATGGTAAGAATAAAAAGTGCAGAACATCTGCAATGTCACTTTGACGATGACATTTGTTTGTTTACATTTTGGTCGTCTTATTCGGGGACAAAGTATAGGTATGGAAAATTTAACAGGTAGCATTTGAATAATCGTATACATATGATACACCACGCCCCTTTCATTTTCAATGGCTGCTAAAAATCACACCGTGTGAAATGAAATTATGACTAATGGCGTGTGCGTTATTGGGTGAAATCGTTTTCGAAAAAATATGAACCGATTTTCAAAGTTCTTCTTTGACCTTATAGGGATTTTTTCCGGAATGACCCCATATAATTTTCAGAAATATCGTTTTTTTTTGTTGTTTTTTCTTTTGAATCAAAATAACAAAATTAATTTTATGTATTTTTGCGCGTATCTTCGTCATTTATAAACCAATTTCAAAAATATTTTTAATATGATAGAGCATTCTTCAACAGTTGTCCTACAATTATTTTTTTGTATAAATCGAATTTGTAGTTTGTTTTTGAAATAAATATAACGGAGAAGATATATTTCTTTTTTTATGTCAAAATTATGTTTTTGAGGCGTTTGAAGTCGGTTTTTATAATTTTCGCATATTATTTGTATTAAACAGTGCAAGCTGTATTGTAGAATATAACGAATCAAAGGAGAAGGAAATTTAAATGTTATTGTTGTTACAAGGATATATTAATGTAAAACTTAAATGTAGACCGGTTCGTAAATGACCCTCCAACTCATTGGATCATCTCAATGGGACTTTAGTTATTTTATTAAATTTTATTATTATTACAGAATTTTCTTTAACAATTTCGGTATTGTTATATATCTGATTGGCTATATCGCATTGCATTTCATCAAAATTTAATTAAAAAATCTGATTTTTTTCTGACCAAATAATGCCACAATAGTTATTTATAAAATTATCGTGACGTGATCGATTTGAACAAATAATATGCATTTCCAGTTTCAGTACAAATCTAACAATTTGTCGTTAGACATGATTTTGAAAGCAATATTCCATCAAATTAATTACTTGAATCCCTGTTTACTATTCCGTTTTTCATAGTCAGGATGCGCTGACCAATTGTCAAGCCGCTTATTTTACCAACCATCCACTACCATATTCATTTACCACAAAAACCATTTTATACTTTCAGAATAATATTTTTATGTGTTTCAGAAAGTCTGTGCATAATACAACACGAGAAAGGAGTAAGAAATTATCCGCACACATCTAATTCAATCCAAATTCTAAAAAAAGATATAAATTCTTACAACAATGAAGAAGCGCATGAATTCAACATGAAATCTGGAATAAATTTAGAGGAAAAGAAGACCACATTATTAACAAACAAAAATAATGAAGATGCAGGAGTTGATAAGAATTCTATAGACACAAGATGGAAGAAAACAAAAACAAATGTAGTGCGAAATATAGAAATAATTGAAAAATCGAATCATAGCATGGACACACAACAAAAAAATGTAAACAGCCCTGAAATATCTGTGATAAAGACATTCACTGGTGAATTGCAATGCAATGAGTGCGGTAAACAATTCTCAACTAAGGGTATTCTGACTGATCACATTCTTAAATGTACGAAAACAACTGAAACCTTGCTAAGCGATGGCCACCTAACGGGAGCAGATGTGTTAAAGCCTTTATTATCATCAATTTACAGTTGCAATATTTGCTCTTTCAAAACTTATAGCCAACATTCCGTACAAAATCATTTAAAAATTCACAATGTTACAAAACTTCTCTCTTGTAACTTTTGTGAGTATAGATGTACATTAAAGACTGATTTAAAACTACACGTGAGAAAACATACACATGGAAAAATTTTCTCTTGTAACATTTGCGAGTACAGGTGTGCAGAAAAGAGGAATTTAAAGCAACACATTAAAACACATACAGGTGAAAAACCTTTCTTTTGTAATATATGCGATTACAGGTGTGCTGATAGGAGTAATTTAAGACGACACATAAACAAACATACAAATGAAAAACCTTTCGTTTGTAATATTTGCGGGTACAGATGTTCACATAAGCCTTATTTAAAAGTTCACATGAGAACACACACAGGCGAAAAACCTTTCCCTTGTAACATTTGCGAGTACAGATGTTCAAATAAGTCTAGTTTGAAGGAACACGTGAGAAAACACACAGGCGAAAAACCTTTCTCCTGTGATATTTGCGAGTACAGGTGTACAGGAAAGACTCAATTAATGAATCACAAAAAAACACACTCAGGCGAAAAACCTTTCTTTTGCGATATTTGTGACTACAGGTGTATCCAGAAGTCTTCTTTAAAAAGGCACCTTAGGATACATATTTGAGGGATTTTTCTTTTTCACCATTTGTAAATATAGGTTTACAATGTATATGAAGAGAACAGTTCTATGCCAAAAGATAACAGACTTCAGTAGCACATATCTCTTAATTACTATATTATGCTGCACAACGGTGTAAACACTGTATATAATTATAGATACGATAGACAAATTTGTTAAAAAAAAAGCACACTTGAAATGTATCCAATAAAAGGGGGACACATTTGAATTTGAACTTATCTCTGTGACATATGATTTGAGTTCAAAGTTGAACCAAGCGTGCGCTTGCGCCCTACAAACCAGAGCCCAAGTAACGACTATAACAAACAGAGCGAATCGTTGCTCTGAATACAAGTGGCTACCAAGTCCCCAACGGTATTTCGACCGGAAGAAACGAGTTAGGGCCCTTCAAGAAACGGGCGTACTCTTATCTAAAAGGCCGGCAACGCTCTTGTCACTCCTTTGGTGTTGCTCGTTTGCCTCCTTCTCCATGAAAAAATAGTAGGAGGATTTGGACGACTGACTGGAGTATCGGTAAGTGTTTTTTTTTGTTACATACTTGTGTGTTCTTACCATGATGATAATTTGAATCGAGTTCACAATATTTCAGCACTTATAAATGTGACTGATTATGATGATCAGTCACATGTTTTGGGTTTTCATTATTCTTTACAAATGAATTAATTCATGTTTTAATGTACAAAGTAAATTGTACAAAGGTTAACTTAATGCTAATAGCATTTTCTGCCAGTCAAACTTAGGGTGGTACCGAGAAGCTCTGGACAGTGCACAAATGATATGGTATTGAAAAGTAAATACTATATGTATTAAAAAAACAAGAAATATAAATATGTAAACACATACGGTATAAATAAATAGCATATCCATACATACATAAGAACATATTATATAAACATAACTAAATATATACATTTTGTAGACTCAATGATATACAGAAACTAGTGTCGATTTTTAAAGAAATGCTCACGGGCTTTACTGTTCAATGCAAAGTGGCTAATAAGTTAGATAATTTTATTATGAAAATAATAGTTATTACATTTGTAACATCTTAACGGCTGGATCAATTTTTATTATTTTTGTGTGTTTTGGAATAATCTTCATCCTGAATAGAATAATAAGTATAAAAATATGAATCATAAAAAACATGAGTCTGGGACGACCAGACTCATGTTTTTTGTGATTCATATTTTTACTTGATATAAATCGTTTAAAAAACGTCATCGACAGCTCACTTAAATACCGCATGTCTTTGAAACTGAATTTGAGAGATAAATCTGTTTGTCATAGTCATAATAAACTGTAAAATAACATTAACACACTTTTGATAATTTATAAGCAGAAATAGAGATAGCGGACCTAGAAACTTAAAATATGTTTTTAACTTTACAAAACACTAAGAAAAAATATGATAATATGTTACTAATATTTTAACCCTGGCCCAAATTCAGGTCTATATTTTATGTATTTGATATTTATTGCAAAATAAGACTTAAAAAGTTAATACTTATAATTATGGAAAACCTTCATTAAAGTTTGAATAAAATAAAGGAAAAGCATGTTATTTACTATGAATAATGTTTATTTCACAGAAACTGTACATCTTCTTGGTCAAAGAGGTGGGAAGAATCAAATGATCTCTCTGTGCATGACCGAGCGCTATATGAAGGTGCGCCGTTACCGCAAAACAAGATGACGAAATCACTGTTGCCCACGAAGCCAATCCTTTTAAACCACGAAGTCTTGAAAATATAACGCATGTGTTTGAAACAGTACATTTTACTCTATTCTGCTGCAATTCATAAGTATGAATTTCTCTAAGACGCTGTAAAGAAATAACAGCCAGCCAACCCCCT
The DNA here is from genome assembly GCA_025505425.1 of Graphium colonna. Lineage (NCBI taxonomy): Eukaryota > Metazoa > Arthropoda > Insecta > Lepidoptera > Papilionidae > Graphium > Graphium colonna. The sequence continues at coordinate 12,294 of JAOCPS010216741.1, forward strand.
CGCATTTTGCCACTTATATGTTGTGCATGGACAGCCTTCAATGTAGAGGATTAGCTATCCTATATGCACCATGGAAGTTACCATAAGATTCTTTTTAATTAAATGTCAATTTATTTCACTTAATTATTTACTAGATAGTTACCAGTGGCTCCACTCAAATGGATTTCATATATCACATGTTAAACTTTTCCAGTATTATACTATATGTAATCCATGCCAAATAAAATGCGCTCAAAATGTTAGCTATGTAAAAAAAAAACTTAGTTAATTAGTAATTATTAGAATATGTCAATCTGTCTGGGTAAACAGTTCCATTATCATTATTTTTTATTTGTTTTTGACTAGTTATGATGTTAACAATACATTTTTTACATTATTATTTCATATACTGAAACAAAAAGCACAATGTTTGCTATGATCAGTGAATAAGACAGTGAAAATGATGAAAAACAAGTAGAGGCAGAGAGACATATGATTTTTTATCTGCCGTAAGTAATAGTGGTAGGTTTTAAGTATTTGCCTTGCCAAAAAAAAATTGCTAGTATTATCATTTCAAATAGGAAAATACTCAAGTTATTTAAAATATATTTTTATTTATTTATTTTTTATTTATTATTTTTATTTATTCAAATATATTTTAAAAATTATTTTTTCATTTTATATGGTATTCTTCCGGAATGGTTCCATCAAATTTTCAGGAAAATCGGTTTAGCAGTTTTTTTTTTAAAACAAAAATGATTTTATGCATTTTTGCGCCCATAGCCGTCATTTATGAACCTATTTCAAGTTTCATTTTTTATATGGTAGAACATTCTCTGTAGATAGTCTCATTAAATTTTCTAAATAATCGGCATGTTAGTTTGTTTTTGTAAATAAAAATAAAGTTTAGGAATGATCGCACATATCTCCGCAACTTATGAACCATTTAGCTTTATCTGATAGGGTACAATTACACAATGGCCCTACAATCTTTTTATAAAAGTCAGATTATGTGTTTTTAAAATGAAAATAATCGAGAAGATATGTTTCGAAAGTACCCGTTTAAGGCGTTAAGTGATTCCATCACCCCTCCGCACACAACATCCGAAGAGTCGCATATGGCTTGGCAACCTGTCAAAAGGATAGGACGGTCGGGAACATATTAAGGATTTGAAGGGGAAAGGAGTGTGGCAGGGCAGAAGTGCAACAAGAGCTTTCAAAAGATGTTATGCTGTACCACCTGTGAACCTCTATGCTCAGCTACATCGAAGCCAACGCCGAACGTATCAAACCTCCCAGCCAACGCGGGGCTTTGATAAGCAACAGGGGGGTCACACCTCATACTTCAAGTGAAATACAAAGAAAGTAGCGGCAAACCGTTGGGCTCCAAAATACTAAAATCCCGCCATCTTGTTTTAAATGTCAAAATGTAATTGTCATTTCTGACTTTACGAGTTGAGAGAGTTGACAAAACCTCGGCTTGGACTTGGGCTTAATTCACGTTTAGCATTCAGACTCGAGGGCACCCGAGAGGGCTGAACCTCGGCTCGATCGGTTGCTTCTATCGGCCTACGGGGATAGCTACAACT